>SNQJ01S0110030.1:40495-51849 GCA_010110895.2 Picea sitchensis
TTCATAATTTATTGTTATTTGAGATAATTCTTTTCATATGTTGTCCATATCTCACGTTTCAGATATAATATAGTGTGATTATTAATTCGATACAAATATGAGATTTATCTCTTATTTCCTATTGAATGTATAACTACAAGTTCTTACAAGAATATTTATATCATTGTAGTCACTTGTAAATCATAAGATCACTGTAACTGTGTCTGTTATATGTTCTGTTATCAAAACTCAATCTCCAGTATATTGTTTCGCATTTGTTCGAAGAAACCTTGAGATTCGTTGCAGGTTTACTTCTCAGATAAGGTGACTAGATATTGACTGTTATACAGGCATTGGATGCAACAAGTTAGTCTGTTATTTGATTTCATTTGCTTGCTGAATATAGAAGTTTTTTATATATAGAACGATTTCCACTATCTATAATTTTTTGTTTAATTAGCTAATTTAATATTTGATTTTATGTATACATCCAAGAAAACAAATCGAAAAAAAAAATTAAATAGTATTTTCGCTTTCTTTATTACTGGTGTTAAAGGAATCAATCTACATTCGATTTTTATGAGTTTAGTTTAAAACTCGTGATTTGTACAGATTGTATATAGAACTATTATACATATATTATTTAAATAAACTATATATATATATATATATATATATATTTAGATGTACATATATATTTTAGTGATTGTTATTTAGTAAGTTATTGTATTTCCTTTAGTTATTTTTTCGCTTTCTTTAGAACTTAGATTGGCCAATGGAGTCGCTAAACCAGTCGGAGTGAATTAATCCAAATGGATTGGGTTAATTAGACAACCCCGGACCGGATTCACTCTTCCAGTTGACGAGCGATCAATTTTGCCCATCAACAAATGACGCTAGAAGGAGGGCCTGAATACTATTAATGGCACGAGGAGGTCGTAAGACTCCTCCCCCACTTACCCGCTCACCTATAGTAACAAGAATTCATTCTGAAGACAACATTGTCCCTCAAACAACAATAACATCAAACGACAATCCACAGATCACTGTTGACCCAGTAACTCCAAACCCCCCAGGGGCCGACGTACAAGAAATTGTTTATCAATCCCTCATAAGAACGCATAGTTCCTTGGCCCGTATCAGACAACCAAGTCGGCCTGTGAACCAACCATTAAACTTCTCTGATATCGGGGAGAAGCTGGAAGGTATTGATCTTACCCTAAACCCTACGGATCCATATCATATCCTCACTCCTGTAATAGGAGGGTCTGGTATTCCAGCATCACCACCCCCTTCATCTCCTTCTTCTTCTAGAGAAGAATCCTCATACGAAGGTAGTTCCTCATCTCAGCCTTCGACACCACCCACACCTATGGCCAATCCGAACAATCCCGCCAGCCCTTGGCTTGATCAAGATGCAGTGGCCATACCTGGGCCCCAGCATCCTTTGCCTAAACATCAGGAGAAATGGTTCCCTAAATTTGACCCAGACTCCAAGCAGATTGTTGAGGATCATATCAAAAAATTCATGCTAGCCATTAGGCTCCATAGTGTTGAACATGAAGACGTAGTATGTAGGCTTTTTCCCTACACCTTTGAAGGCAATGCCTCTACCTAGTACTTTGCCCAATAACCTCACACTATCATCTCATGGGATAGATTCGAGTCCTGTTTCCTTGAGAAATTCAGAGACAACAAGTCTCTTGAAGTTCTAGTCATGGAACTCTCTAGTTTAAAGATGAACCCCAAAGAAAAGTTAAAAGACTTTAATCAAAGGTTCCTGACATTAAAAGACTGAATCCCCACGGACTCGATGTCTGCCGAAAATCTTATCGTCGCATACTACACGAAAGCCTTACATCAAAACATATCCATTTGGGTAAAAAGGTCCAAGAAATCCACATTGTTAGAAGCCTTCGAAGAGGCGAGTCAAATCGAGAAAGATATTCTCAGCCTAAAAGAAAATACATGTAACAAGGTAGAGACTAGTTCATCCTCCCCAAAACAAAACTCAACCAGATAGTTCGGATCTAGAAAACTTACAGAAGGTCGTTCAAAAGTTGTCTAATCAAGTTATAGATTTGAAAATGTCGGCTGAAGAAGATTCTTCAAGCAAAGGGCCTTACAAACCCCCTTTTAGGAAGCCTTTTCCTACAAACCGGCCTAACTCAAATTCTGAAGGCCTAAATCTAGAAAACTTACAATTTGCTATTCAAACAATTCTAGAAGCACATGATAAATTGATTCCTCCCAAGATTCCCGAAGAAGTAGCTGAACAAGAGATAGTGGAAGAGGACAAATCCTCCCCAAACATTTTTAGACATTTTTCGGATAGCATTTTTCAAGCTAATTTTGAAACAGTGCATCCTTACAATACCAGGAGCAAGACAACAAATAAGTCTTCTTCTGAAGTTGTAACTAATGCACCTCCAAAACAGTCTAAATCAATTGAAACTAAACAAAATTTAGTAGCCCCAAGTTTAGAGTATGATTTGATTGAGGATATAAAAAAAATTAGGGATAAAATTTTTGTTTACGAATTATTAAAATTCCCTTTTCGTCCGCAAAAGATGTTGCAGAATATTGCAGAAAACAACAAAAACAGCAATCCGAACAACAACAAAGTTGTTGAAAACAGCCCCAAAACACCTCAAAAGGTCTCTGCCAAAACGACGTCAGAACCTTCTGATAAAAGAGACCTTGCAGATAAAATAGTTTCAGGGGTTGCGATTAAAAAACAACAAACTTTTGTTGTTAATACTCGCAGAAATGTCCCTCCTTTTTTGTTGACTTTTGAAATTTTCAATTGGAATGTACATAACTGTATGGTAGATTCAGGTGCATCATCAAACGTAATGCCTTCGTCTGTCTGTCAAAAAATTAATGCCGAAGTTCAACCGTCCAGCCTGAAAATTATTCAGCTTGATCGAACTAGTGTTAAAGTAATAGGCGAATTAAAAAATGTGCTTATCAAATTATCATCTAATCCTAAAGTCCATCAAGTTATTGATATCATTGTCGTAGATATCCCAGAAGTATATGGTTTGTTTTTAAGTAAAGATTGGTCAGAACAATTACATGGCTATTTTGCAACGGATTGGTCTCACTTATGGTTGCTCGAGAATGGAAAGAATAATAGAATCAAGGTAAATAGTGAGCATTATCTTAAGTTCATGGTAACTGATTTAAATGATCCCAATGAACCATTCACTGCTTCTGCCAATTCACCTAAAATACAGGGGATGGACATTTTTTTCGGCAATTTCATGGATGAAACTTCTACCATTACTAACCTGGAACAACACTCTGAAATTATGACATGCACACAGTCAACAACCTTCTCTCAGTGGTCACATGCACCTGAAGAAAACCAAATCTGGTCTCTTTACTTCGATGGGTCAAAATCTAAGGAAGGAGCTAGTGTAGGGTGTGTGCTCATTGATTCAGCAGGCAACAAAACTTTGATTTCTTTCCGGTTAGAATCCAAATGCACAAACAATACGGTTGAATATGAGGCACTCCTGCAAGGTCTCAGGAAATCACTAGATTTGAAGATCCAGAATTTGACTGTCTTTGGTGATTCTAAAATCGTGGTTAAACAGGTAAAAAATTATATTCACTGTTTATCGTCACACCTGAAAAGCTATCAGACTGAGGTATGGAATTTGATGAACAAGTTTTCTACGTTTAACATAAATTATATTCCTAGATTGAATAATTATGAGGCTCATTTGTTAGCTAACGTCGCCTCAAAAAAATTTCCTGTAGAAGGCCTATCTCTGAATGCGTTTTCCGTCGAGTTGTTGTTCATACCATCCGTCCCAAACAACATCACAAATTGGAGAGTCTTCGATGACGATCAACACATCATCAGTTTTCTGCACATGGAAGAGACTTTCTAGGGCGCAGTGATCGACGAAGGTACCCACAATGAAAACCTTCACGATTTTACAGTAATACTAGATCCAAGATCCTTGGAGTCTGCATCGAACATGGTAAAATCTATCCCAAAATCTGTGGTTAGATTAGAAAATTTTTATGATCTTCACGATAAGTTCAGAAAATCAATGAATTGTAAAACGAATAGTTCTTCCTTGACACATGAAAAAGTAAATTTGGGAATTAAAGACAATGCACAGTGCATCAATTTGAGGTTGGGATGTTCTGAGCAAGAAAATATAGCATTTATTAAGTTGTTTAAGGAATTCAAAGATGTCTTTGCCTGGACATACGACGACCTAAAGACCTTTGATCCTAACATCATACAACAAATTATTCCCATGAAACCCCAGACCCAACCTTTTCAATAGAAGTTAAGAAAGATGCACCCAAAACTCGAACCAACAGTCAAGAAAGAATTAAACAAACTCTCGAATGCTAAAATAATCTTCCCAATAAGACATACACAGTGGGTCTCTAATCTTGTCCCTGTGAGAAAGAAGAGTGGTGAAATCCGACTATGTGTCTATTTATGAAATTTAAATCGAGCGTCTGATAAATACAACTACCCTGCTCCTCCCATGGAACAGATCCTTCAACAAGTATCTGGTTCTGAAAGATTATCGTTGCTAGATGGTTTTTCAGGGTATAACCAAGTCCCTATGTCTCCCTCAGACCAGATCAAAACCACTTTCCGTACTCCATGGGGTACCTACACTTATAGGAAGATGCCCTTTGGGCTCATAAATCTCAGTGCCACTTTTCAGAGAGCGATGGATATTCATTTCCACGGCTTAATCAATCAATCTGTAGTAGTTTATCTAGATTACGTCACTGTCTTCTCAAAAAATAAAGAAGATAATCTAGCCCATCTAAGATCTATTCTTCAATGATGTCGTAAGTACGACATTTCTTTAAATCCTAAAAAATTTGTCTTCGCAATAGAACAAGGTAAGATCCTCATATTCATTGTATCGAATGAAGGGATGATTATTGACCCTGAAAGGACCCAAGTCATTTCAAAACTGCCCCCTCCCTCTTCAAAAAATTCCATGCAATCTTTCTTAGGACAGATAAACTTTGTTAGGACATTCATCCCCAGCTTTTCAAAAATGGTCAGACCATTACAAAATTTAATAAAAAAGGATGTACATTACCATTGGGGACCTTTAGAAAGTCGGGATTTTGACTCAATAAAAAAGGCTATAGTAGACATTCCTTCCCTAATGACCCTTGATTTTTCACGAGACTTCACCCTCCACGTTTTCGTCTGATCGGTCTTACGTTTTTGTCCTAACCCAAAAGAATGTTGAAAACAACGAAATCCCAATTGCCTTTATGAGCTCAGCCTTCAAGGGAGCAGAACTTAATTACCCAGCAGTAGATCAGCAAGCTTATGCTATTTTTAAAGCGGTAAAACACTTTTGATCTTATCTGTTGAAATCTAGGACAAAAATCATTGTCCCTTACCCTGCTGTCAGAAATTTGTTAGTATAGAAAGAATTAGGTGAAAAAAGGGAAAACTGGGTCACAAGCTTACAAGAGTACGACATAGAAATTACCCCAGCACACATTGTTAGAGGCCAAGGTTTATGTAAATTGGTTGTTGATTCAACTATAGGACAGCAAAATGAAACTGATATGTTAATTCCAGATCAACACTATCAAATCTGTTGTGCACAAAACCTTACTAGTCCCTGGTACGAAGACATCAAATTTTGTCTTATACATGGATCAGCTCCCTGTCACCTTGATCCCCAAAAAAGGAGAGCACTAAGATTAAAATATGCTTCTTTTCAGCTGATTAATGGTATTTTTTTTCACCAAAATTTCGATGGAATACTTATGCGTTGTCTTGAAAAAGATGAAGCAGAAAAAGTCTTATTGGAATTCCATGCAGAGGAAGTTGGTGGGAATTTTGGTGGAGACACCACTGCCCACAAAGTATTAAGATAAGGTTATTACTGGCCTACCCTTTTCAAATACACTCATTCTTTATGACACAAGTGTGTAATCTATCAAAAGGCACTTGGATGAATACAAAAACCAGCATTCCCACTGCAACCAGTTTCGGTAGACTCCCCTTTTCAGTAGTGGGGCCTGGATATTATAGGTCCAATCAATCTGGCATCCTCGCAGTAGCATAAATACATCATAACAGCCACAGATTATTTCACCAGATGGTCCGAGGCTGCCCCATTAAAAGCTGTAAATACTAGCCAGGTAATATCCTTCCTGAATTCAAATATTATCACTCGTTTCGGTATTCATGAATGCCTAGTATTTGACAATGCTTCATATTTTTCATCTCTTGAAATGAGTGATTTTTCTCTAGAAAAAGGAATAAAATTAAAATATTATTCCATCTATTACCCTCAAGGAAATGGTTTGGCGGAATCAACAAATAAAAACCTGATCAAAATCATCGAGAGAACGGTCTCCGAAAACCATAAAAACTGGCATAATGCACTATTTAACGCAATCTGGGCTAACAGGGTAACTCCTAAAACTGTTGTTGGTAATTCCCCCTTTTTTCTCATTTACGACAAGGAAGCGATTCTTGCACCGCATGTCCTTCTTCCATCTCAGCAGTTATCGTAGAAGGTACAAGAAGAAGACTGTCCTCCCTTGGAGAGTCGGATTAACGCTTTGCTAAAGTTAGAGGAAGTAAGGGCTCAAGCAAAACGAAAAATTTGATCAACATCAACTCATTGTTAAAAACTGGTTTGATTCCAATTCTTCCTCTGACAGAAATTTTGAGGTAGGCGACCTTGTCCTTAAGTGGGACAAACCTCATGAGGGAAAAGGAGAGCATACTAAGTTTGAAAACCTGTGGTTAGGACCATTTTTAATCGCTGAAAAACTAGGTCCCAGTTCCTTTCGCCTGTAGAATTTAGAGGGACAGACAGACACCTTCTCGGTGAACAGCCAAGCTCTCAAAAAATACTTTACTTGATGAAGTCCCCCATACACCTTGTAAATATTTTCTTTTTTGTTTTCCTTACTGTTTATTTTTCTTTTCTGGTTTGTTTTGTTTTCATTTCTGCTTATCGGTCTTTCTTTTTGAAACACACATGCCTGCACCACGGGATAGCTCAGACAAAGAAAACAAAATACTTCCCCCTCGAAAATAACTGCTAAAAGTTGTCAGAACATCAATTGTTGTATTTCTCTGAAATTGCAACCTTGTTAAAGATGACTTTTTGTTTGAAAAGTGTTTTCTCGGTTTCAATCTACAATTGAAAGTATTCAAGACCATCTATAAAAATCTTATTACGTTGTCCCTGTTCTTTAAGAGAGAAACTCAATGATGTCTCCCTGTTCTTGAAAGTCGGTTTTGTTAATAAACTATTTTTGGATCTTGATGAAGGACAACACAAAAAATTTAAAGGCCTGTGGAAATATTAAGATGTGTTAAAAAACTGGAATTTTCAACGCCGCCCCGCTCTATTGAATATCTTTAAAACTATATCAGAATGTGAATAAACTCTCAGAGAGCTATGGGAAGTGTTTGTAAACCCGTCGAGACACTGAACAGGTCTGCTGGAAGAGGGTAAATGCATGCATAATGGCAAGATAACTTCGTCAAGGTACTAAACAGGCCCGCTGGAAACGAAGCAATGTCAGGTAAAAGAAAATTCTCAGATGTGAATTTCGTTTTGTCTCTAAGCATCATTTGTTTTGATCTGAAATTTCTTGACAGGATACAGATGTCAGAGTGGGTTAATTGACATCCCTGTCGAGGCTAAGAATTTCTATTGGCAGCAGTGGCTCTGTCAACAGTATTGAAGATTTTAACTTAACATCGTGACTTTCTTTTGCCAAGTTTGTCACCAGTTTCGTTTCTTTAAAAATAAAAGTTATCTGAAACTGGACTGTTTCATGATTATTTGAGATGTTCAAATGACTTTTCAGTTGTGCTTCAATTTGAAGTTTTTCAAATTTTTCTAACTTGAACTCGTTCGTGTAACAGAGATAATTGCTTCTCCCAGCATGTAACCATTGTTTGTAGCAATAATGTTTTTATTATATAAATAAAATGACCTACATAAACTACCTACACAGGGTCATGAAATTTTATTACTCTTCATGAGCAGTTTCTGAAATGACAGTTGTAAAACGTCGCTTCTCCTTTCAAACTTTGTTTTTATGACTGCAAGCATGAAAACTTATGACTGGGATTACCATTATGTTTTTAAAATTTCATTAAAGGCAAATTGATCATATGGTTTATTATAGAATTTTGATTTCTTGCTATGAAGATGTTGCTCTCCTTGTTTGTGATCTTTTCAATTCTAATCATGCCTAAGAGATTGATGGTTTTATGAATGAAAGACCCCCACCATTTTATTTTTGTATGGTTTTGGTTTGATCTTTGATTACATTTCTTTCACAAAACTTTTGATTATTCGATTTTTTGACTTACCCAATTTTGTAATCAAACCATGATGCGTGCACTTATGTTTGTTTTAAGTGCTTTGGTCCTAGCTCATACTCAATGCGAAGGTGGCATACGATTTGTAGACTGCCCTTACTTCTTAGGATGGTCTCGGGTTTCACAAACCTCTTTGCATACATTTTAATTAAACACCCTTCCCATCGTATGAGTCTTTATAGTGTTTATTGTTGGGCTCAGGGTTATGGCTCTGTTTCGTTTTCACAAACCCTACTTGTATGTCATGTTTTGATTACCCTCCCGTCCAGTATGGCTCCTGTCGTAAGAATTGAACCAAATGGTATCCAAACCCTGCTCTCATACGATGATGCTAGGGAGGATTTGGAAAGAAATGGCTGGCATGTTTTCATCAAGAAGTTTCAGGGTTTTAATCTTCAGGTTGCCCAAGAATTCGCCTTATCCTTTGATGGTTGTAGGGAAAAAGTTGGTGATGTGCAATTGGAGGTAACCGAGGAGTTCCTGAGTCAAGCCATAGGGTTTCCAGCGAGTGGTCAGAAATGGTTTAAAAACACGAAAGTGGAGGAATTCCCTTGGACCCTGTTGTTTACATCTCGAAAAATAACTAGTTGTGATAGAGGTATGCCAATTTCATTCCTAAAATCTCGGTGGCATGATTTAATCACTGTGGTAAAGAAATTTGTTACATGTGAGGGACGGTTCAGGCTTGTATTTTTGTATCATTTATGCCTGCTTATGATTTTTATGGGTTTCCCTTTGAACATGCCATATTACTTACTCAGAAGTCTATATAAAATGGGGAAAAGATATAAGAAACAAAGGTCAGACTCTAGTCTTTTTCATCATGGCCTGATTAAAATCATCCTCATACATCAGGTAGGGTCGCAAAATGACTATTGGGATTCGTTTATAACACGAAATGGTTATGGTAACCCTGAATTGGGAGAAGTACATAAACTCGTCGTTGAGGAAACCCTTGTCCACCCGACGACATATCTTTCACCTCTCCATACTTGTGCCTCTTCCCCTAACCGTGAACCCTTGATCTATCCTGAGGTCATTCAACAGTCTAGTCATCAGGTTACACATCCAAAGGATTGTGTTAAAATTGTAAGGAAACCTACAGGAAAGAAGTTTAAAAGTAATGTTGATGTCAATTTCAAAAACAAAAGAGTTGGCACGCTAATTTCTCGAAGTCTTCGAAATAATACAAACTCTCATACAGATGCAATCAACATGATTGAGTTTAATGAAAGATCAGACTCTGAAATTGATAAATTTCTTGCAGAGGAAGACCCTATGTCATTCAGGCCATACCCTGACTGACCCTATAACTTTGTCGATAATTTGCTTCCTTGTTTGAAAGACAATCCAGAGTTTCCTGGTGTCCAACTCTGCAATAAATCTACTATCTGTATGGAGGGTTCTCCGATCCATAATCTTGTTCGTTCTAATGAAAATGCCACACAGTCACAGTACGATGTTTGTCCATCATGGATCGACAGATACTATACTGATGTCCCGTTTCTACAATCACGGGTTAAGTTTTTAAAAGACCAGGTTGATGTTTTAACAAACGAAAACCACAGGCTTGAATATATCATCCAAGGGAAGGAGAAGCATATGAAAACCACAGTTCATGTCATATTTAAAAATGTAGAGGTAGCTACAGCCATCGTTAACTCCAATGTTTCATGATACGATTTGATTTCATGATTAGAGGTATGATTTTTTTTAATTTAATAGCATGATTGTTATCATTCTTAAGTTAGATTATTTGGTTTGTTGAATAAACTATTTTTATTATTAAATTAGCCTATTTTATTTATTGAATAAAATGAGATTTCATTTACTATTATAACTAGCTACAGAATCGCAAGATTCTGTAGCCAGTTAAGAAAATTCAAATTTTCTAAATTAATGACAGAAAACATATCTGAGATCTTCCTATTTTCTTTTGCTTTCAGGGTAATTCAGGGTTCCATGATTTCAAAGTTGATCTGAGGCACTTTTAAGATCTCCCAGTCATATCTATGATGTATTTTGAATAAACAGAAATAGACTGTTGTTAGTTTTTGGATATTTAGTAAAATCAGGGTGGTTGCATCCCACTTTATTTTTGAAACAAATTTGATCTCAGGAACATAAATAGTTATGTTTCCTGAGACCTTTATAAAACTATCATTTTGTAAACAGTGGATCATCTTGGACTGGGTCGAGAGTATGGATATTTGCACATAGACTTGAATGGGATAGAATACATATGACAACTTTATCTTTTTTGTATTATGTTTTAGTTTAAGTTCTGCTTATCTCGATATGATAATAGATGATGATAGCTTTTTGTCTTCATAATTTATTGTTATTTGAGATAATTCTTTTCATATGTTGTCCATATCTCATGTTTCAGATATAATATAGTGTGATCATTAATTCGATACAAATCTGATATTTATCTCTTGTTTCCTATTGAATGTATAACTACAAGTTCTTACAAGAAGATTTATATCATTGTAGTCACTTGTAAATCATAAGATCACTGTAACTGTGTCTGTTATATGTTCTGTTATCAAAACTTAATCTCCAGCATATTGTTTCGCATTTGTTCGAAGAAACCTTGAGATTCATTGCAAGTTTACTTCTCAGATAAGGTGACTGGATATTGACTGTTGTACAGACGTTGGATGCATTAATAGGTTAGTCTGTTATTTGATTTCATTTGATTGCTAAATATAGAAGTTTTTTATATATAGAACGATTTCCACTATCTATAATTTTCTGTTCAATTAAGTAATTTAATATTTGATTTTATGTATACATCCAAGAAAACAAATCGAAACAAAAACTAAATAGTATTTTCGCTTTCTTTATTATTGTTGTTAAAGGAATCAATTTACATTCGATTTTTATGAGTTTAGTTTAAAACTCGTGATTTGTACAGATTGTATATAGAACTATTATATATATATATTATTTAAATAAACTGTACACACACACACACACACACACACACACACACACA
>SNQJ01S0110031.1:0-29056 GCA_010110895.2 Picea sitchensis
CACAAGGCAACAGATGTTGTTGATATTTTCATGAAGGAAGTGGCACGATTGCACGAAATTCCTAAAACAATTGTGTCCTACAGAGACCCGAAATTCACCTCAAATTTCTGGAAAGGATTGTTCAAAGGATTTAGAACGAATTTGAACTTTAGTACAACTTATAATCCTCAGTCTGATGGACAGATAGAGAGGGTGAACAGAGTGATAGAAGATGTACTAAGAATGTATGTGATGGAAAAACTTTTGAGCTCCAGTTTTGTCATATTTTATGCCATACAAATACACTTATCATTACACATTCTCCCCACATTTTGTCACTAAGATATCCCTAATTACACCATAAACCTCCATTATCTCTTGTTATTCATCCTATGTGGTTAATACACAATTTTCCATATTTTTAGTGATTAAAAGGATGATTGTACAATAGTTTTTTCAATGATGGTTTAGTCCTATGTTTCTATGTCCAATCAGCATGTTCTGTACTGTTCAGGTTCCAGTATATGCATTGTCCATGTTTCGGTACCTGTATTGTTCTTGTTCCGGTACTCACATTGCAAGTCATCCAATACTCCAAGTCATCCGGTACCAGAAGGTTCTACATTCATCCAGTACCCACACTCCATGTCATCCAATACTTTGCAGTGATATAGTACTACCTTTACGTTCATCTGGTACCAACTCTCTGCCTCTTCCGATACCAGCTTCATTCGGTACCAGATTGCGCCTATTCCGGTACTAGCTCCATCCAGTATTACCATCGCGTTGGTCTGGCACCCATAGTCATGAATGTGTTCATATGGTACTAAACCCTTGACTACAAGATTCTGGTACTAATTTTTCTAATCCAGTACCAACTATTCTAATCTTGTACCAACTTTACTAATCCGGTACTAGAAATAATTTGAAATTTTGGAAAGCTTCTAAAGGAAAATCGGATACATGGGTTTTGTCCAAAGCCACGTTTACATGAGTAAAAGTGAGGCATAATTCACCCACAACACACGTGTGGACCTCCAGCTCAGGGGGAATGATTCTACTAAAATTATTGAAAAACTCAAACTGCCAACTTGCACCTCGATTTTCGTGCCGATGGAATCAGATCTAGAAATTATACGAAATGGGTTTTATCTAGAGTATGGAAAATTGAGTAAGATGCGAGCATTTTTTCAAAATTAGAATTGGTTTGGAAGATATGGGTGGGGGACTAACTTGAATCTGCCGAAATTGCAATAAAACCCAAATTTTTGAGGATTTTATCTAAAATTGTAAATTTGAAATCTGAGCATTGGGATTCGGTCCCATCCACTTCTCAATGATTTTTCATGTATAAATAAGCCTCATAGGGATATGAGAAATCCAATTATCATTATGGGAATTGTTTTGTAATGGATGTTAAGGTGTCATCATGACAATGTCATTGTAAGAGAGTTGTAATTTTCTAAGTTTGATGGAATAAAGAATTGGTGTTTTGTGCATTCAAGGGGACTGACATCTTTTTGGCAGAAAATTACCTATTGGGTAGGGCCCCTCAAATTGGCAAGAATGCTTCCCTTTGTATCTTAACTAGTTAGCATTTCATTTATGTATTTTTATTTTATTGTTCACTTTGTTTAAAGGTTAGAATTTCATTTACAGTTTGGAGTGTGTGGTTTCAATCTTAATTTTAGTTTCGCAATTTTCAAGTTAATTAGAATTCATATTGTAAACCTCCCAATTGAATACATTATCACATTGAGCTTTGATTTTATTTAGCATTCTCTCTTATCACATTTTTGTGCTCATATTCCTGTGTATTCTTCCTATGCTTTGTTTTTATGCTGAATAGACTATGGATAGTCCCTCATTGCATTTATCTCCTTCATCATTGATTTTCTATCCAATTATCCCATCAAATCTACCATTCAAATCACCCATTAGTTTCTCACTGTCCAAAACATTATAAAACAGAGTATCTTAACATATTTTTGTTTTCATTCACTTATAAAAGAAAACAAAAAAACAAAGTTGTCTTATTTGCTGCATATACTTAACTTTTCTCTTCCATATTTGCTCTTTTTCCTTCAACATGATTTTCCCATTGAATGCAAATTTAATCATGCAATATAATTAGTCATTGCAAGAGCAGATCGAACCCTCTCTTTACCTCACTCTCTATGCATGGAATCAATGCCCAATCACACTGCAATTACATTTCATGACAAAGAATTGTCCTTTCTTTATCTACTCATTCCTTGATTGATGAATTCACATTAAATTACACAACTTTATTGATTGTTCACACAAGGAACTTGCCCCGCTCTCAACTTATTCAACACACTAACTTTTGTTTAATTGACTGTGCTTTAAATATAGATCTTTCGTCAATTGCATAAGTTCATATTCTTCTCAATTGCTCTTTGATTCTTGTGCTTTACATTGAAGCTCTCGGTCTACAAAGAGTACCTATCCTTATTTTCCCCTTTTGATTTCATATATGACTAAGCATTCTTTATAAGCAATTTGTTTTTAGCTTCTTTTACAGAGTTGATATTTCTTTCCATTGTATAAACATTCCATTTATATTTATGCATTGTCATTCTTTCCCATTCCTTTTCATTTCTTTCCATGCTTGCTCATTGTGACCGATGCACTTGATTGTGGAAATATCTTGATTTTAGATTGCATATAGTGTTTGATTCCAGTTTGATTTATTGCTATTAAATTCAGCTTTCCTCTTCCTATAGTTTGAGTGGTTTGCTTTGTGTGTTTTAGGTTCGGTTCTTGCATTCACATTTCATTTTATTCACATAGTTTGAAATAAGTTTTATTTTCTATTTGTTTGATTTCCTTTCATTATGACTTAGCTTTCCCATTTGTTTATTTCTTGTCATTTGATTTCATTTATGTTTGTTTGTTTCTTTTATTGCATTTAAGTGTGGATCCGCTATAGGAAATAATCATTGAAGGACAAAAAACTTAAGTAGGCTACCCACGACTAATCACACAAACATCACCTAGAGTGCATGAAAGACTGTGATCTAAAAATTTATAGCACTAAGTTATTCCTACGTCCCAGTGATGAATCCTTAGTGTTAATTTGTTGTAGTGTGGGTTTGAAGATTGTTTAAATTAGGCTAGACTAGGCTCTAATCCTACGTTTCCTGCGCCTGTACCTCGAAGCTTACGATCCCTGATTGATAATTCAATGTGGGAATTAATAGTGCATATAGATAGCCCCAACACAAACCATCGAAATGGTAATACTACCTACACTTGTTAGAATTCATTTATAACAATGGGTATCAGACATCATTGAATATGAGCCCACTTGAAGCACTTTACGGCAGAAAGTGCAATACTCCAGTGAGTTGGGATAATCCACCTGATAGGACAGTAGTTGGACCAGAGTTGCTCAAGGAGATGGAGGACCAAATGATAAAAATTAAGCAGAATTTAAAAGATGGCCAAGACAGACAGAAAAGTTATGTCGATAAGAACAGAACCCATAGAGAATTCAAAGCGGGTGATCATGTTTTCCTGAAAGTGAAAGCTAACAGGAGTTCCCTGAAGCTTGGAAGCTGCACCAAGTTCACAGCCATATTTTGTGGGCCATTTGAAATACTAGAGAGGATTGGTCCAGTTGCTTATATGATTACATTGCCTACATCTATGTCTTTTCATAATATCTTCTATGTATCATTTCTAAATAAATATATACCTGATGCTAATCATGTTATTGATTGGAATGTGATTCAGATGGAGCAAGAAGGTGTTTTTCAAGTGCATCCGATGCGTGATTTGGACTGGAAAGTCAAGCAGCTCCAGAACCAAGCCATAGGGCTTGTAAAGGTCCAATGGACCTAGTACAGTATTGAGGAAGCTACTTGGGAGCATGACGATGCAATGCAAATAGAATACCCACATTATTTTGAAGCTTTTTGAAAACTCTGTTGTATATGGGTGTATGATGCACTGAGGACAATGCATTAAATAAGGGGCGGGGATTGTAATATCCCTCGGTTGAACCCAATTGTAAATGTAATGTAAGTGTACTTAAGATGGTGAGCTATTTTGACATCATTTTGCAATGCACCTTCCATGGCATAGTGCACTCATGAATTGCCCAGTAAAATGATGTAGTGTGCACATTCCCGGATACCACACAGTAACTAAAGTGCGCACAGTATGGAGGTCAGTGAACCTTGTGTATATGATATGTGCTATAGGCTAGTGAGCCAGTTATTATTAGCTGGAATTCTTATGTTTTGGAATTAGGCCAGAGTGCCTAGATGTTAAAGGCCAATGTGCCTATTTTGTATATGTCTCATGATTAATATAAAATACATCGCTGTGCACAGACTACCCACGATAAAAAATATGGGGGACTGAAATTCACCAGTTAGGGAAAGGGAGGTCCAAAAGTCAAGGGAAAGGGCTAAGCTAGAGAGATTAAGCCAAAAAGGAATATTATATTAATATTTCCTAAAGCATAAAGTATCGATAATTATTTTATCCCAAGTTCTAAAGTTGGGGACAAGTGGACCAAATTAACTTTCGATATGACAAGTGTCAATTTGGAGACATGCATTCATATCATGGAGACTTAGCTCATTTGGTCACTTTTCAGGATCATTCTCACCATCACCTTCATGATCATTCTGACTATCATACTTCACGATCATTTTCACGATCATTCCTTCCATCACTCAGTTATCCATTCAATGATTCCATGACCATTTTCATTCATGTAGTCCGTTATCTTTGAGACATCCATTTCATTGTATATGAGCTTGTTCCTTAACCATTCCAGTTGGTGTACCTAGTTAGCTTGGGAGAAGGATTGAGGAAGCGGGTTGTCAGGCCCGTGGGAAATTGAAGAGGTGGTTTGTCAGGCCCATGAGCAATTCTCTGAGCGAGATAATTTCTGGGGATTGATTCCCGAAGGTGATAAAATGAAGCTACAGTGTTGTGAGACTTCCTATCCAGCCTGTTGCTCAAGCCCTAGAAGGGAAGTGGGGCAGCCGAGGGACTGTTGAGCAGAGAAGGGGCACACTTCCTCGGGTGGAATAGGCATGTGGGGAATGAGAGGCTGTAGGTTTTTATTTGAGCGAGCACCTGAGATGGAGTCTTTCCTATTGTCTATGAACCCTAGCCTGGTTAGGAACCCCTTTACCCATGTGGAGTTCAGTCCCAGCTCGGGGCTGACTCACTATTGAGAGTGATGAACAGTGTATTCTAAGGATGGGAGGTTCGTGGACGGTCTGCACACAGTTGGTGACAATATTTCCAAGATAAGTACCAATCATATGATAAAATTATATGTTGCATTGTTATGTACGTGCTTATGTTACAGTTTATCATATATGTGATTATAATTGCCTGTATGTTTATGGGTATCTCCCTGTATATGTTGCATATCTGTGTTTACTATTATTTCAGTATGAAATCGTATATTACAGAATGTAATTGTTTGTTTATGTTTATATGTAAAGCTTCTGTAAGAGTGTTGTATGTATATGTTTAAGTTGCATGCAGTTTGAAGAGAAAATTTATGTGTCATAGCTCAATTGAATACTGGGTATGTTACCATATGTTCCACAGTAAGAGAATGAAAGCGTTCCCTAGAGTAGCATGACCCGGCCTATTTAAGGCTAGGGATATTACCAACTAGTATCATATCATCAGAGATTTCTCTGGAGTGGAATTCCCCGGCCTGTGGGTGGTCGGGGGACGTTACACAAAGCAAGTGAGATCCCATGATCTCAGCTCCACCTGGGCACTCCATCTTCGACCTAGCCCGTCGAAGTCCCAAAAATGGTCAAACACAACCAATGTTCTCTCAAAAACATGGTCGAGGTCCAATAGGCCCCCAACATTCACCTGTGACTTGTCTTGAGTCACTCTAAGATGGGAAACATTGCTTCAAAGCCCTCGAGATTATCTCGAGCTGGCTTGACTTGCATCTTTGCCAGAGCCTCCTGCTCGGTGAACTTGTGAATTAATTTCTCGGTGACATGGCCTTCTAGGAATTGTTCCACTATCGCGACCACCTATTCCAAATGTGAACCTTGTCCTTCTATCTCCTCAAAATGTGTGCAGGCTTCGTCTTGCACCCGCTAGAGTCTCTGTGTAACCTCCATGACCTTACTCTGGATGGTAGTAATCTATTGTTGGACTACACGATTCTCCTACATTCCCTTCATCTTCTTAACTATAGTAAGTAGATTCATTTGTGCTTTCACGGTGGATGCCTGTTTCTTTGCCTCCTGGAGATGTGCTTCCAATTTCCTCAACTCTGGATCTTCTTCAAGGTGCTCACAGGTTTGCGCACTACAATTACTCAATTTCTTACACTTTGAGGCGAGTTCCCTGATTCTTTCTACTGCACTCTTGACAACTTCTTCCCTTTGATTGTGCAATTCTTGTGGAGTGCTAGGTACTTCTTGTGGAGTGCTAGGTACTTCTTGGAGTTCTATATTTATGATCTGTGTTTGAAGTTGTTGAGTGGCTTCGACGAGATTCCCCACTTGCGTTTCAGTTGACTCTTGTTCCTCCTATGCCAAGCCCAACACATAGTGAAGTTCTCTAGTCACTGCCTCTTTGACCACAGTTTGATCTACTAGAAACTGGTCTTTTTCTTTCTGAATCTTCTCTTTGTCCTCGAACATCACCCTAAATTCATCTTTCTCCTACTGCGCAATTCAAAGTTTCTCTAAGGCATCCTCCTTTTCTTGCTTCATGGCTTCTGTAGCCTTCTCCTTTTCTTCTTGGGCTCAAAAAAGTCGAGCCTCTGTTGCATCTGCTAATCTGCATAATTGGGTGGGCTGACCCCCCAATTCTACACTTTCTGTTGAAGAAGGCGTAGTAGATACTATGTGGCTCGAATCGATAGCTTGTTGTATGTCCTTGAGATCCTTCTCTATTATGTCATACATTGAATCCTACTTTTCTCCATGTCTCTGGAAGATTGTTATCGGGATAATCGTTAAGTGTGGACATGAATCAATCCCCCTAGATCTACCTGGATCTAGAACAAAACAAGAGAGAACATGGCACTTTCCCTAGGTTCTAATCATTGAATTTACTACCGAACAAAAGATGAGAGGAATACCTTTAAGTGTCTCTTACTTATGTCTTTTTTGTTCCTTCTTCGCTCTAGTACTCTTGTAATATTGATCCTGCAGTGAGACACAAACCAACCAAAGTGAAAGAAGTAAAAGTATATTCAATGACAACCTATGCATATGATCAAGGAATTATGGAATAAAATAAAGATAATTATATGGGAAAGAAGCATCCCACTGTATTATATTAAATAATAGGAAGAGACATTACAACCAGATGCCTTGATGTCGTAAGGTTCCTTCCAACAGTTCCTTGCTTCCCACACAATTCTTTCTCCAAGGATTCTGAGACCATGGATCTGATAACTACTCACAATCTATCTTGACAAAGCAAATCTCAAAGCCAACATACCAATTTAACAATCTCAAGACAAATTTATAATATCAAAGGCTCAAGAACTTTCCAACCCAATCAATCTCAAGCTAACTTTCTCCATGAGAGCTCTTCTCCTTTTATAAGTTGAAGAGGATAAAGTGAGGAGGTTAGGATGATCCCACTAAATCATGAAAGTGAGTAAGATCCAAACCGTTTGGAGGCCACCTCATCATAGAATATTCTCCTTCGAGAAGCATTGAGAAGACACTTGTTTTTCCCATGTACAAAGGCTGTCGCACCCTGGATATAGAGCAACCTGCAGAAACTCCACAGCCTAGCTATAGTGCAGCCTGCAGAAATCAGGATTTTCCTCACCCTAGTTATAGTGCAGCCTGCAGAAACCAAGCATTTTCACACCCTGTGTATAGAGAAGCCTACGGAAATCCTCTTTAATAGGATTTTTATAGAGGAAAACACAAATTCTTCTCTCAGGAAAAGTTCTTCTCCCTTCTTTCTTCAAGAATTCAAACCATTGACTCCTCTAAAAGAAACAAATAGGTTTACATCATTAATGGTCATAGGTATGAAGAAATTGATGTGTAACATAGAGCCCCCCAAAGTATGAAGTTAGAACAGAGTGATAGCTGAAATACTTTCTCGAGTGTGTGTAGGGAACAAGGAACAATTGGTTGGAAACCTGCCAACAAACAAGGAAATACAGTACAATAATATATCATCACTGAGGTAGGCATTCCCATACTCATGATACAAATGAATCAAAGAATAAATGTTGACATGCAAAGATCCATGTCAAGTAATAGAGTTCGTGGCCACCAAATATACACTATGGATCTATGCCATTATGACTCAAATCTGAACATAGCCACCTCAAATACACTGTGGATCTATTTGTTAAAGAATCAAATTTGAACATAGCCACGAGACATACAATGTGGATCTATGCAACATTACAACCTGAATATACTCCAACCCAACCAAAATATGTGAAAAAATTTATGGGTCTTCATCTCCACCACTCTATAGTACGTATCTAACCATGTGCATACATGTCCTGAAGTTAAACATGGTAGAAACCACTTGATTACCGATCATTAATCAATACCGTTAACAAGTGCGAGGGAAATCACCATTGATGTCAATGACTCCCAAGGTACACTAGTAAAATACAATGAATGTGAATCAATGAGTTGAGGTTGAACACTTGGTGGAATCTCTCGATCAGGGGTCAATAATGAAAACCCACTGTCGAAAGCGAGGAAACCTGCCATTGAGGCATGCAAGTTCCAAGGTACCAATTAGTTTCTAAGTCTAATTCCTAGATAATGAGATGAAGTCAATAGGAAAAGACTCATCACAGTAGGGCCTTAATGTATCCCCCATCAATGACACGAAACAAGTAAAAATATTTGAGGTAGATCTAAGTAACAAGTGATTCAGGACTGATTAAGGGATGGCCAATGCAATAGAAGGCTTAAGGACTACAGGAATGCCTAATGCAATAGAAGGATTTTTGGGTTGAACTTCTCTTTGAACATATTGATGACACGACAAATGTTTTGGAAAATACTGACTCAACAACAAGGATCATAGACCAATTTGTAATTTTAGAAAGGGGTATGATCAATAGACAAGAGGATTTTCCAACCTAGACACAAAGCAAGTGAAAGGGTGTCATGTTCAAAAGTGACTCTTCCATAGAATACAGGTTTAGATACATTTCTTTCCCAATTNAGGTTGAACACTTGGTGGAATCTCTCGATCAGGGGTCAATAATGAAAACCCACTGTCGAAAGCGAGGAAACCTGCCATTGAGGCATGCAAGTTCCAAGGTACCAATTAGTTTCTAAGTCTAATTCCTAGATAATGAGATGAAGTCAATAGGAAAAGACTCATCACAGTAGGGCCTTAATGTATCCCCCATCAATGACACGAAACAAGTAAAAATATTTGAGGTAGATCTAAGTAACAAGTGATTCAGGACTGATTAAGGGATGGCCAATGCAATAGAAGGCTTAAGGACTACAGGAATGCCTAATGCAATAGAAGGATTTTTGGGTTGAACTTCTCTTTGAACATATTGATGACACGACAAATGTTTTGGAAAATACTGACTCAACAACAAGGATCATAGACCAATTTGTAATTTTAGAAAGGGGTATGATCAATAGACAAGAGGATTTTCCAACCTAGACACAAAGCAAGTGAAAGGGTGTCATGTTCAAAAGTGACTCTTCCATAGAATACAGGTTTAGATACATTTCTTTCCCAATTTTTCCCCCACCATTTTTGGCGAGTACCTCTTTATTTTTACTCAAGATTGAGGAGGATAAAATATTCTTGTAATGTAAGATCATCATCTGGATGAGTCCTTCGGAGTATATTTAATGAACCCTAAGAAGGAGTGGTTCGGTTCTGTTATCCCCGCTTTTCAGGGATAACTAGGAGATCATGTCTCAAGGCCCACAGGTCCTAGACATGGAGTACCTAGAGTAGGATTGACTTGAGCATGGCCCTGGAGGGCCCACTTTTTCTTCTACCATCATATTTATCTTGTCATCAACAACAACTTCCATCACCATTAGTTTGGTCCTGTATCAAAATAGGTTCTTGCTTCATGAGGTAATTAGTCCAGGTATCATGGTATGTGTCACATTTGATCATTAAAACCTTTAAATGTATGCATCTGATTCCTTTTGTTTCTAACAACTTCTTGGATATTACATTTTCCCACTTGGCCATGTTCAAGGGGATTCATAGGGTGTCCTAGAAAGTCTTTTTCCATAGATTTTGGTTTTCCACTGGGGGGGACTTCTGAAAAGCCATCATTTGCTCCCATCATAACACCACTATTTCATTTTATTTCCCGTTCACTTCTCCCACTCCCCTTGTCTGGGCATTGGGTTGACCTTTCTTCAAGATTGCACCTTGTCTTGTGGCAAGAAGGGGCTAAAGGCCCAAAAGGTAAAAGAAAGCTAGTAAGAGATAAAATCCTAAAATAAAACCTCGAGATGCTTCGCCCAGGGATACTCGAGAAAGAAATAAAATGCTTCTCAGTAAGAAACTAGAGTGACCCGGAAGAAAATAATAAAAGAAGACCTAGGCAGAGGATAGGGGGTCTCATCATGAGCCATCCTATTAGGTCCATGGGTACTTAGCAGTATGACATTGCCACCAGTTGGTTACCACGCCAGGGAAGTGAATCTTGGTTGCATGGCCAAGGGAAAGGGGGTCTCATCACGAGCCAACATTTCATTTATATGAAAGTACTTGTGGGTAACACTACCACCACTGGTCACCACACCAGGAAAGTGTCCCCTGATTAACTTTTGAACAAAAAGAAAAAGAGAAGAAATAAAATAATAAAAAATAATAAAGGCAAGAATGGGCTTGGAAAGAATGCATCCATGACAGGTACAAATCACATTCTACAAAGGCACCCACAGATAACACATTGCATCCTTGGACCTCACTACAACCACATGTTTGGAATTCCCCTAACCACATCATCCACTCACATGGTTTTGATGAGGTTTCCTTCTAGGAACTCACCTTTCCGATGGACACTAGCCCAATAGAACGTCTTGTCTTTCCCTCCATATTTATATAGTAGGGTTGTGTCATGTCTTTGAGCTATTGACAGATGTATTAGAGATTTTATGCATATGTTTAATAATATTAATGATGACATGTGATTAACATTGCTATGATCCCTGTGATTGATGAGCCCATGGAGGGTGTAGCTTTTGATGTGCAGAACCATGCCCGACAGACAAGTACCATTTGGATTGGTACACATGGGGAGATGATCAGTTTGGACCTCCATGGGGCTGAAGATCCCACCATATGGATGTTGAGACCCCATCAAAGGGTAGAGACAGGGCATAGGACAATCAAATACTTTGCACTAGATAATAAGAGAACGTTCCACCAAAGGCACCCCGACACTGCTTGGCCTAGGGGGATTGACCCACTTTCAGAGGAACGTTGGCTCTATATGTCCCAAGACATGACCAAGAGGATTATGATGTCATCATGAGCATGTTGGCAGATGGACAGGGTAGTTGGCACATGTGGCATCTTGGAGGATCCCAATGAGGGATAACGTCTTGCTTTAGGAGGCTACATCTGACCTAATAGGGGCTAACGTCACCCTAGGAAGGGGTGACGTCTTACCTTTTTTCTTGATTAGGTTTTTAACTTGACAATTTAATGTAAAACAATATGATTTGATGTTTTGGCCTTGTCGGCCTTTTACCTGACCTAAAAATGTAAAATTAGGTCAAGGTTTTGTATAAATGAGGGATTTTGACTCTCATTTTATCATCACAACTTACTCACTCGTTAGTGAGGTATGAAATTGGTGCCCTCTCTTGGGTATTTAGATGGATTAAGTGATGCACACTTGTTGAAGGAAGTGATATTTGGCATTTATGGTGTTTCTCTTGAAGGAAGGTGTTACAACTAGGGTTTTCATGGTTATTTCTTGGTGAATTATAAGTATTTTTATGCAAAACTTCTTGAATGAATGGTTGTAGTTTAATTTCTTTCATGTATTTATGATTTTTCTTAATCAAAACCGTAGGTGATAAGAACACAAGTAGGTCCTTGTCTCATGTCTCCTGATAGAGAAACTTTCATCCATTGAAGAAGGAAGAAAGAGCCTAGCCATAGCTACACTCCTATTTCTTCTTCCCCTTTGCTGGCCATACCAATTGAAAGCCAAGAAGAGTGAGATGTCCCTAGCCTAGGTCTACTACACTAGGGCCATACTCTTTCCAGGGTTTACTGAAAGGCCTTGCTGTAGCAACACCTCACCTCATCAAACCCTCTTGTTTTGGTTATATTTTTATTCTTGAGCTAGTCGTTTTGCTGGGAAGGAGGAGAGAGCACAAGGCCTTTCTTTAGAAACACCAGAGTGAGCCTCTCTCACCTAGGGTTTTGACTTTGAGGCCTTGCATTTGCAACACCTCAAAACGCTTCCCTCTAGTCCTTGAAATCTTGCATCCTTCAACCCTTGTGTCCTTCACTTATGACTCCATTAAACCCTAAGGGACTGATCTAAAAGTCCTCTAACGTTGAAGTGAATTTGATCAAACAACTCTCTAAATTCTTTGAATTTCAAACCCTAACCTACTAACCCTAAGTTGTTGACATCATCATTGGATATTTCATCTCTATTGCAGCAACGTTTTACTTTATGAGCAATTGAATATTGGTTTAAAGCATTTGCTAAATGAAGTGTTGATTGGTTACATTGAATGCCACATCGTTCCAATATTTATTGGTGAAGTGTTATATTTTTCATTTCTTATTGGTAAACATTGAATTCATTAACATTTATTGCTAATTGCTTATATATATTTATCAGATAGTCTTATGAAGTACTAACCCATTGAAATATATCTTGCATATATCTGTTTGTTGTTGTCTTGTTGCAGGAAGGTGTTCTTCATTGGGGATTTACTTTATTATTGGTTTTTTAGCTGGGAATTTTTGTTTGGGTGGTGACTTGGGATGCGGGAAAACCTTATCTTGGTATTATTATCCCTTTTCCTCTTCAAAACCACAGGTCACTGGGGATGTCTCCCTTGGGCCTAACCTCCCTAAAGAGAAATAACCTCCCCATCGTGGTGACATTAGGTGGGATAGGTTCCTATTACGCCAGTTTGGCCTGCAATCTTATAGCCTCTTTCCTAGCTACAAATTGTGCGATAACATTTTGGCACCGTTGCCTGGGAACACTGAGTCAAACTTTCCTCAGATGAAACTTTTTGGTAAGCCTTGCCTCATAGACTCTTTTATTACAAGCTTACCTGGCGACTCCACTAGGGTGTTTTCCCTTTTCTTTGGTAGTTTCAAGTAAACTATCTAGCGACTCCACAAACCACAAGGAGGTTCAATAATCCTCCTTTATATTTCATAAGGAAGCCTCCAAAGAGCTCTCCTATTGTAAAATCACTTTTTGGAAAAGGCCTTCCTTTGAGAACCATGTCTAGTTCAGGGACCACCACTACAATGAACCTAGTTAACAATCAAATACAATGGTCATCTACTCTTTTAAAACCACTAGACATGTCATCCATACCAGGTTATCTTGGCAAATTCCACCTAAGTATGAGAAGTGGTTTCCCAAATTCACTGGTACTGATGCAATCGGTGTCGAAGAACACATGAGCAACTTTTGGGCATTTTTTCATTTTCATGCCGTTAGTGATGATGCTGAAGATTTAGTCATGAAGTTGTTCTTTGCTACCCTCTATGATGCTTCAAGGAATTGGTACCTGAGCCTTCCCGATGGTAGCATTAAGACCATGGATAGACTTGAAGAAGTCTTTCTCAAAAGATGGAGTATCAAATAAGATCCTAACATGCTTCTCACCTGATTAAATAACCTTGCAAAATATGAGAATGAATCTATTCGGGAGTTCCATACTAGGTTTGAGACCTTGCTGCAAAGGATCCCTGCAAGGCACCATCCAAAGGATGATTACCTCATCCACATCTACTCTAGGTCTTTCAATGGCCAATTGGGGTATCTTCTCAGAGACAAAAACCCCCAATCCATTCAGGAATCCTAAGAGCTCGCTACTAAAATAGAGGGAAACCTGCTCTCATCTAAGATTAAGGCTTTCACTAATCCAAGGGGGAAAATGGACACCAAGCCAAAATTAGTCCACAATACTGAACCCACTTCAGAACTTTGTGCTAGTATATCCAAGTTGAAAGCCTCTATAGAGGGTATCATAAAAAATCAGGAACAAATGATGAGTAGGATAGTCAACTTGGAAAGATCCCAAATCCAAGCACCTAGGGTCTTGTACAAAGCTCAATTTCAGAAGGGGAATCAATTGTATAAGACAAAAAATGAGCAAGAAGTCCCAAACACCTTGGCCCCTACAAATGTTGTGGATGAAAACCCTTGGTTACTAGAATTTAGTGAAGCACATTGGGAGCATGAGTGTCCTTACAATAATAATGGCCATCAACAAGTGAATAACATGGATCACTTCATGGAGGTTCTCCAAATAAATATCACTAATGCAGAGCATCAAGAGGTTGTGAAAGAAGCATCCAGGTTAGCAAGGATGGTGGTAATAAACAACCTATACCAGGAATCACGAGAGAAGCTAAAGAAACAAGAATTTCAAGTGTACAGAAGAAAGAAGTTGAACCAACCTAC
The DNA here is from genome assembly GCA_010110895.2 of Picea sitchensis. Classification (NCBI taxonomy): domain Eukaryota; kingdom Viridiplantae; phylum Streptophyta; class Pinopsida; order Pinales; family Pinaceae; genus Picea; species Picea sitchensis. The sequence goes on from SNQJ01S0110031.1 coordinate 14,624, forward strand.
TGTTGACTAGACAAAGCCCCCATCTTTTGAAGTACTTCTTCCCAAGACATCTGAGGTTGGGAAATTTAACCTAAACTTTGACTTTGAAGGGGCACTATCTAATATGAATGTAAACGTTCCCCTAAGAGAAGCCATTAAGGTCCCATCAGTCAAGGACCACTTTGACACTTTCTTTCAGGGATCAAATGAACCCATGGACCCCCCTATCATGCTACAAGACAATCATTTCAGGGTCCAATACAGAGAAAACCCCCCCTTCTTCATGACTTTAATAATGAAAGACAAGAGCATCAACAATTGCATGTTAGATACGGGAGCAGGTTCCAACATAATGTCATTCAAAGTCATGCAAAAATTAGGGTTGAAAGTGACATGCCTTTAGAAAAATGTATGTGGTTTCAAATCTAAAGCCATCCCCACACATGGAGTGGTTGAGAATGTGGAAATTTGCCTTAAACAATACCCTAAGAAAGTGATCCACATTGATATCATGATAGTAGATGTCCCAGATGTATGGGGGATGTTGTTGTCCAATAAATTTGCATCAATGTTGGGAGGTACCCTTCAGATGGATCTCTCTTTTATAGAATTCCCTCTAAATAATGAAACAATTGGTCATCTCTTGAATGAGCCAGTGACTGAGACCCATGTGCAAGAAGTTATCCCCTCAATTAAAAGTGACAAGGCACATGATAAGATCATACAAACCCTTCATGAATTTTCTCCTGAATATATGCCTTTCACAACAGAGAAGGATTTTGATCAAATCAAATGGCCCAAAAGGGAAGAGTACCAACAACTCCTAGATGAATTTAAACACAAAGAAACTAGGACTGTGAAGATGTTGAAAAGACGAAAATACGATGTACAAATTCATCCGTCCAATGAAGAAGTGTTTACAACAAAATCCCACCCTCTTCCCTCTACATAGTACACCAGGGTTGTCCAAGGAACAACCAAGTATAACATCAGGAAATACAAGGAGAGAGACGTAGTATGGATGTGGGACACTCAAAAGGGAGAGCCAACTAATGTCAAAGGAAGCATTCAATTGTGGCTTGGACCTTTCAAAGTCAGAAAAGAATCAATCGATGACTCCTACTATTTATCCACCTTGGAAGGAAGAAGGCACCCATTACCGATCAATAGGAACCTCCTCAAACCCCACCAGGGTGGAGGAACCTAACTTCACAGGTAAGTGTAGGTAAGTAGGCATTTTGCATCTGTGTATTATACCATTTGCATTGCATGTTAGTTTGATTTCACATTTACATATATTGGTTGTCTTCTTTCAGTCTATATATATGTCTATATGTATGCTAGGGTGGCATTACCACCCCAAATTTTGTTACTGATGCTTCTTTCGAGATCAAGTAGGTATGCAGGTTATGCTAGATATGTTGAGGTTCTCATGTGCTCTACAGTGAGCACATGTCCCTAAGTTGGAGCCAGATGTTATCCCCGCTTCTCAGGGATAACTAAGAGATCATGTCTCGAGGCCCACAGGTCCTAGACATGGAGTACCGAGAGTAGGATTGACCTGAGTATGGCCCTGGAGGTCCCACCTTTTCTTCTTCCATCGTCTTTATCTTGTCAGCAACAACAACATCCATCACCATCGGTTTGGTCCTGTATCAAAAGAGGTTCTTTCTTCATGAGTTAATTAGTCTAGGTATCATGGTATGTGTCACATTTGATCATTAAAACCTTTAAATGTATGCATCTGATTCCTTTTATTTCTAACGACTTCTTGGATCTTACATTTTCCCACTTGACCATGTTTGGGAGGATTCACAGGGTGTCCTAGCAAGCCTTTGTGCATAGGTTTTGGTTTTTCACTGGGGGGGACTTCTAAAAATCCATCATCCACTCCCATCATAACACCACTATTTCATCTTATTTCTCGTTCACTTGTCCCACTCCCCTTGTCTGGGAATTAGGTTGACCTTTCTTCAGTGTAATGTCCCCCACCTCTTAGAGAGGTGATGAGGAGACTTAGTGGCCTAGGCAGCCCCACTAGGTCATAGTCTCACACTGAGGGGGGAGGTCAACTAGGCTAAAGCTATAATTTTAAGTTGACTTGAGAAAGGAAAGGGATAAAATGAGTAAAAGATAAATCAACAGAGGAATAGAAGTTAACCATGGGAGTTAACCTAACTCAACAGAGAATTAGAAGGAAAAGTATAAGTAAAAGGATGGGGCACACCTATTATTCATTATGAATTTGGTGTATTGCTTGTTATTGCTATTAAGCATTCAGTTTGGGGGTTTTGCTATACAAACCCTTGTGAGCAACTCAATGGTGAAATATCCACGCACCTTGTTCCACAGCTTGGTCTCGGTGATGAAAGATTCCTCCACACCATTCTATTCCCATCATGTCTCCTTCTAGAGCTTCAAAAGATAGCAGGGTCATACTGTTTCGAAAGTTTCCAGCAAGGGTGCCCCATACCATTGAGAAGGGGTCGATCTAGCCAATCAAGAGGAGCGTTGGGCATTCCATCAGTTGGGTTTTACTTGCAGGTGCTCCATCATCATTGCCAATCAAGAGGAGAGTTGGGCATTTCATCAGTTGGGTTTTATTTGCATGTGCTCCATCATCATTTTGAGGGTTTTATTGAAGAGTTATCATCACTCAATCTTAAACAACAGTTTGGGACGATTTGGAGGTTAGGAGGACGTCCCACTTTTCTGCATTTCTCATATCTAGAGATATCTTCTTGAGATCTAGATATGACAATTCCTCCCATGGGATTATCTTAGCCCGATCTACATTCTGGAGAGTTTCACATCATTTGGAAATATATTTCTTCAAGGACGAGTTACATTGGGGTTTTTCCATTCAGAGGGCGCAACTCCTTTGGAAGATTCAACATTTGGAGAGGGTGGCCTTGGACGTTGGGCTTGAGACTTCGGGAGGAGGGATCCCACCACCCCCATCTATCATCCGACCAAGTTTGGGCCCATTTGGAGTCATCTACCATCGCATCGGCTCATTGAGGGCTTCAGCCTTCTCTTGGAGCGTGACATTCTTCAACAGGAGAGTTTGTATTCCATTTTCTCGGTATTGGTTCATTTCTTATCTATCCTTTAGAGTCTTCTTTGTATTGATGGGAGCATTTTGTAGTAGCTCATACTTGTTGTCTACTAGAGCCATCTAAATATTATTGCAGATCTGCTCTTTTTATTGTATCTGATTTCTACTTCTATAATAAAGGTCGGATCTTTGTTTGTGTTCTATATCTTGAGTATATATTGTGATCTTCTATGTGTTGAATGAATCTTGTATGAACATACTTAATATCTGGAAACTTCAATAAAACACTTGCACATCATACACAACCGAGCTAGTTAGTGGTCTCAAGAAATTTTTTTGGCTTTGGATCGCTACAAGAGTCAGAGCTTCGATCCTCCAAACCTCAGCGGAAGGATCGATGCATGAAAAGGTACAAAGTGGTATTTTTATGGGTTGAAGGAAGAGACCGAGAAGTGAAACTGAGACCAAATGGAAGGGTCGGGGATGACCATGAGCCTCTAGGCTTGGCTCTCATAGCAGCCGAGTTTGACAAGTTCCAGCAATCCGTTAATTGTCCGTCAACCGCACGGAAAGCACATTGGTCCAACACTTGGGCAAGTACCATGAAACCAGTAGGAGGGGACAGGTGGAACTCTCTGAAACTTTGAATAGGGTTGACGAGAATCTACAGATAATGAACAAGAATTAATCCAAGCTAAATGAACTTTTGATGCAAGTGACCTATCAAGGAAACAACCTTGATACGTATGGGAATAAGGAGGTTGGTGGATCCGATGGAGCCCATGAGGAGATAAGATATAATCCGAAGAAAGGCCCCATATCCGAAGGAAGTCTGGAAGGAGACATGACATAGGGTCATATGGGTAGCAGGGTCAATCAGAGGTGATACATACCTACATTCACAGATGAATATCTTGGCCGACATTCATGTAGCAAAGCTAACCTCAGACCTTACGTTCCCACATTCACAGATGAGCAAGGGCAACAGGAACATGTTGAAGACTTTGTGGAACAACTGGTGAGGAGTACCAAAGAGTACTATAGTTTGGATATGAGGGTACAAAGATAGATGTCCCTAGATCAGTATTGCCAACTCAGGTTCAAAAATCAACCTAGGACGAACCACAGGGGCAGTTTTGAGTTTGAACGTAGAGCAGGGAAGATAGATATTCCTTACTTTTATGGTACGACCAAGATGACAGCACAATCTTTTGTACAAAATCTGGATACCTACTTACAACTCAATCCCATGAGGGAAATGGAGGCCATCAAGTTTGCCACTATGTACTTGGATGGCAAGGCTCATGACTAGTGGTATCATGGATTCACCACACTCGGCCACAATCAGATTGTGTCCTATACAGAATTCACTCAGAGGCTCATTGATAGATTTGATCAAGGAGATCCTGAGCTACATTTTCGAGAGCTCACCCAATTCAAGAAAAAAGGTACATCTGAAGTATATATTGATGAATTTTAGAGGTTGGCAGTTATGGTACAAGATATGTCCCCAACCAGGCTCATGATGCTTTTCACAGAAGGGTTGATGGAACCCTTGAAGGGTTGGGTAAAGGCTTTCAAGCCTAACAACCTACATGAGGCCATTTGGAAGACGAGGGATTTGGGTCCAGCTGCTAAGCCTAAATTCATACCCAGACCACCTCTTAACAGTGGAGGAAGGGACCAAAGACCTCCAATGAATCAGGGAGGACATGACCCTAAAGGTTTTGATAGGGGTCGTGGCAGGATAGATGACAACACCAGGAGGGAACTGAGGAGGAAGAAACTCTACTTCACTTGCAAGGAACCATGGAATCCATCACATAAGTGCATGGGACGTGGTCAGGTGAACTAAATTGAGGTCACTTCAGACAATGAAGAGGAAGATGAGATTGGCCAGATACAGAACATGGAGGCAGAAACCATGGAGATAGTAGAGGAGGAACATATCACAGGACATGATAGTATGGCCACCTTGGCATCTATCAGTGGGGTACCCAAGTATAACACCTTCCGAATGAGGGGGGCCTTGTAGGGTCAAAGAGTTTCGGTCTTGATTGATGGGGGAGCCTCCCACAACTTAATTTATGCAACATTATTTAAAAGGAGGCACATACCCATAGTATAATTTGAAGGATTCAAAGTGGAGGTTGCAGGAGGAATCACTATGCCCTGTGACAGATATATTCCAGGCATGAAGCTTACCTTAGGTAGGCATGAGCTGATACAAGACATCTATGTCATGGAACTTCCGAACACCAACATTATCCTAGGAGTTCAATGGCTCAGCACATTGGGACCTATAACCACCAACTACCGAACCATGGAAATGCCATTCACAGAGGAGGGTAGATGAAAGGTAGTGCTTTGGGGCATGACAGGGAATGCTGCAAAGGTAGTCACATCTAAGAGGATGGAGGCCATCTTCCAGAGGGATGAGATAGTATATGTAGTTGAATGCAGGATTGTGACACAAATGGATGAACGGGGAAAGGTTCACTACACTCTAGAGATCAAGGAAATCCTTGACAGACACCACAAGGTGTTTGGGCCTATTCTTGTAGGGGTTCCACCAGATAGAGGATTTGAGCACATTATTGAGCTAGAGGAAGGGGCCAAACCAGTCATCACCACACCATACAGACATCCCAAGAAGTACAAATATGAGATAGAGAAGGCCATCAAGGAACTCCTGTACATGGGGCACATCAGGCCTAGCAGTAGTCCTTTTACTTCTTCATTCGTGATGGTGAAGAAGAAGGATGGCACTATGAGGATGTGCATTGACTTCAGGGCCTTGAATAAAAAGACCATCAAAAACATGTACCCAATACCAAGGATTGATGAAATGCTGGAAAAATTGCATGGGGCTATCTACTTCACTAAGATTGACCTTCGTTCCATCTATCATCAGATCAAGATGAGGGAGGAAGACATCTCAAAAACATCTTTCAGATGTCATTACAACCATTATGATTTTTTGGTGATGCCCTTTGGGTTAACCAATTCCCCTGCTACATTCTAATCATGTATGAACCATGTGTTCAATAAGAAGCTGAGGAAGCACCTGTTGGTATTCTTTGATGATTTTCTTATCTATAGCAAGACATGGGAGGAGCATCTTAGGCATGTGGACCAGATTTTATCAATCATGGAGGAACAATCACTATATGCTAAGGAGTCCAAATGTGAGTTTGGAATGATGGAGGTCCTTTATCTAGGACACATTATCAGAGAAAAATGGGTATAGGCACATCAAGAGAAAATTGAAGCCATCATATAATGGCCTACTCCTAAGACACTCACAGAGTTGAGAGGATTCCTGGGAATGTGCACGTATTACGTGAAGTTTTTCAAGGGTTTCTCTTAGCTATGTGCACCCTCGATTGATTTGACTAAGAAAGGAGCATTCAAGTGGGACGAGGAGGCTCAAATAACGATGGATAAGATGAAGAAGGTGATGAGCACGTGCCTAGTCTTAGCACTTCCATATTTCAGCCTCCCATTTACCTTGGAGTGTGATGCATCTGGGGAAGGAATAGGGGCTGTACTGATGCAGAAGAGGCACCCTCTTGCCTACGAGAGCCAGAAACTTTACAACATTTATGTCAAAGAAATGATGGCTATCATGCATGCACTACGCAAATTCCGGCAATACTTGGTAGGTTCTCAGTTTTTTGTCAAGTCAGATCATAACAGCCTCAAATATCTGTTGGAATAGAAGGACTTGAACGAGAGGCAACAAAAATGGGTAAGAAAAATACAGGCCTATGAATTTGACATTGAGTTTTTTAAAGGGAAGAACAATGTGGTAGTTGATGCCTTATCTAGGAGGCCATCCATCCTTGCCATAACAGGGGTAACAGTTGATTGGAAAGACCAGCTGGTGATAGAGCATGCAGAGGATTATTTTGCATGCTAGTTACTGGATGCATAGGTACAAGATGAATATTTCAAGGTTATTAATGACCTCATCTACTACAAAGACTGAATATTCTTGGTTCCTGGATCGACCTTCAAGGCCAAGGTATTGCGGGCATGCCATGACTCTCCAATGGAAAGACGTCAGGGGATCAACAAGACTTACAGGTAGGTGAGAGAAATATTCTCTTGCAAGGGGCTCAAGGAAGATGTGATTAAGCACATCAAAGAGTGTACTACATGTCAGGCAAACAAGGATGAACACATGCACCCAGGAGGACTGTTGAATCCCTTTTCCATTCCAGAGCACAAATGGGAAAGCATATCCACATATTTCATTACCGAGCCACCAAAGACACAAGGGAAGGACTGTATATTTGTAGTGGTGGATAGGTTAACAAAGTTTGCACACTTCTTCACCATAGCTACCAACTTCAGTGCAGCATAGGTGGTTGAACTGTTCTTCAGGGAGATCTTCAAGTTACACGGCCTACCCAAGACCATTGTCAGCGATAAGGATAACAAGTTTATGAGTACTTTTTTGAAGGAGTTATTCAAGTCGGTTGGTACGGTCTTGACCCCTAGCACTAGCTGCACCCTCAGATAGATGGACAGACAGAGATAGACAACAAGTGGGTGGAGGGATATCTTATAAACTATGTGGCAGGGTAGCAGAAAGCATGGGTCAGATGGTTTCATCTGGGAGAATATTGCTACAACACCACCCAACATATGTCCATTGGCATGTCACCATTCAGAGCCTTGTATAGCTATGATCCTTTATCATTTGTGGAGATTGCGTTCAGTGATAGCAGGGCACCGATGGTACAGGATTGGATACAATAGAGCCAAGATATTCTCAAGGAACTGAAGGATCATCTATAGAGGGAAAAAAACTAGTAGAAGGTCCAAGCAGACAAGCACAGAGTGGACCGTACTTTTGAGGTTGGAGATTTAGTCTATCTGAGGTTACAACCATACAGGCAGGCTTCCATTAAAAGAAGTGGAGTAGAGAAACTATAGCCATGTTTCTTCAGACCCTACAGAGTCAGCAGGAGGATAGGGGTCATAGCTTATGAGTTGGAGCTTCCACAGGGTAGCAAGATACACAACGTCTTCTATGTCTCATGTCTTAAGAAATCCCTCAGTCAACACATCAGACCTATTGAGTTATTACCCCCCATGGACGAGGAGGGACAACTTGTTTTGATTCTGAAGGAGGTATTAGAAGTCTGAGAGAAGAGGCTCAGAAACCGAAGCATCAAGGAGTACCTGATCAGGTGGAAGGATTTACCCATTGAGGATGCCACTTGGGAATAGGAGCACATGGTAAGAGAAGAAGGTTTGGAATTTCTTTAGGACAAGCAATTTCAAGCAGGGGAGACTGTAATGTCCCCCACCTCTTAGAGAGGTGATGAGGAGACTCAGTGGCCTAGGCACCCCACTAGGTCATAGTCTCACACTGAGGGGGGAGGTCAATTAGGCTAAAGTTATAATTTTAAGTTGACTTGAGAAAGGAAAGGGATAAAAGGAGTAAAAGATAACTCAACATAAGAATATAAGTTAACCCTAGGAGTTAACCTAACTCAACAGAGAATTAGAAGGAAAAGTATAAGTAAAAGGCTGGGATGCACCTATTATTCTTTCTGAATTTGGTGTATTGCTTGTTATTGCTCTTAAGCATTTAGTTTGGGGGTTTTTTTTTACAAACCCTTGTGAGCAACTCAGTGGTGAAATATCCACTCACCTTGTTCCACAGCTTGGTCTCGGGGATGAAAGATTCCTCCACACCATTCTATTCCCAGTATATCTCCTTCTAGAGCTTCAAACGTTAGCAGGGCCATACTGTTTAGGAAGTTTCTAGCAAGGGTGCACCATACCATTGAGAATGGGTCGATCTAGCCAATCAAGAGGAGCATTGGGAATTCCATCAGTTGGGTTTTACTTGTAGGTGCTCTATCATCATTTTGAGGGTTTCTTTGGGGAGTTGTCATCAATCAATCTTCAGTAATAGTTTGGGATGATTTGGAGGTTAGGAGGACATCCCAATTTTCTATATTTCTCAGATCTAGAGAGATATGCTTGAGATATGGATATGAAACTTCTCCCACAGGATTCTCTTAGCCCGATCTACATTCTTGGAGAGTTTCACATCATTTGGAGGTATATTTATTCAAGGACGAGTTGTCTAGGGTTTCTGCCATTCAAGAGGGTGAAACTCCCTTGGAAGATTCAACATTTGGAGAGCTTGGCCTTGGATGTTGGGATTGAGACTTTAGGAGGAGGATCCCACTACCCTGATCTATAATCTGACCAAGTTTGGGCTCATTTGGAGTCATCTTCCATTAGGGCCGAATTATTGAGGGCTTAAGTCTTCTCTTGGAGCGTGGCTTCTTCAGTTAGAGGGTTTGTATTCAGATCTGCTTGGTATTGGTATTCATTTATTATCCAACCTTTGGAGGCTTCTTTGTATTGACGGGAGCATTTTGTAGCAGCTCATACTTGTTGTCTACTAGAGCCATCTGAAGATTATTCCAGATCTGCTCTTTCTATTGTATCTGATTTCTGCTTCTATAATAAAGGTCAGATATTTTCTTGAGTTCTATATCTTGAGTATATTATGATCTTCATGTGTTGAATGAATCTTGTATGAACATACTTAATATCTGGAAACTTCAATAAAACACCTGCACATCATACACAACCAAGCTAGTTAGTGGTCTCAAGTGAAAAATTTGGCTTGGGATCATTACATTCAGGACTGTACCTTGTCTCATGGGAAGAAGGGGCTAAAGGCCCAGAAGGTAAAACCAAGCTGGTAAGAGATAAAATCCTAAAATAAAACCTCAATCTGCTTCACCCATGGATCCCTGAGAAAGAAATAAAAGGTTTCTCAACAAGAAACTAGAGGGACCCGGAAGAAAATAATAAAACAAGACCTAGGCAGAGGATAGGGGGTCTCATCACAAGCCAACCTTTCATTTCTGTGAAAGTACTTGTGGGTAACGTTGCCACCACTGGTCACCACACCAGGGCAGTGTCCCCTGATTATCTCTTGAACAAAAATAAAAAGAGAAGCAATAAAAGAATAAAAAAGAATAAAGGAAAGAATGGGCTTGGAAAGAATGCATCCATGACAGGTACAACTCACCTTCTACAAAGGCACCCATAGATAACACATTGCATCCTTGGCCTTGACTGAACCCACATGTTTGGACTTCCCCTAACCACATCATCGACTCACATGGTTTTGATGAGGTTTTATTCTAGGAACTCACCTTTCCGATGGACACTAGCCCAATAGAACGTCTTGTCTTTCCCTCTAGATTTGTATAGCAGGCTTGTGTAATGTCTTTGAGCTATTGACAGACGTATTAGGGATTTTATGCATATGTTTAATAATATTAATGATGATATTTGATTGAAATTTCTATGATCCCTGTGACTGATGAGCTCATGGAGGGCGTAGCTTTTGATGTGCAGGACCATGCCCGACGAACATGTACCATTTGTACTGGTACACATGGGGAGATGATCAGTTTGGACCTCCATGGGGTTGAAGAGCCCACCAGATGGATGTTGAGACCCCATCAGGGGGCAGAGACACAACATAGGATGATCGGAGACTTTTCACCAGAGAAGAAGAGAACGTTCCACCAGAGGCACCCCAACACTGCTTGGCCTAGCGGGATTGACCCACTTTCGGAGGAACGTTGGCTCTAGATGGCCCAAGACATCACCAGGAGGCTTATGATGTCATCATGAGCATGTTGGCATATAGACAGGGCATTTGGCATGTGTGGCAGCTTGGAGGATCCCAATGAGGGCTAACGTCTTGCTTCAAGAGGCTACATCTTCCCTAATAGGGGCTAACGTCACCCTAGGAAGGGGTGACATCTTACCTTTTTTCTTGATTAGGGTTTTAACTTAAAAATTTAATGTAAAACAATATGATTTGATGTGTTGGCCTTTTTGGCCTTTTACCTGACCTAAAAATGTAAAATTAGGTCAAGGTTTTGTATAAATGAGGGATTTTGAGTCTCATTTTATCATCACAACTTACTCACTCATTAGTGAGGTATGAAATTGGTGCTCTCTCTTGGGTATTTGGATGGATTAAGTGATGTGCACATGTTGAAGGAAGTGATTTTTGGCATTTAAGGTGTTTCTCTTGAAGGAAGGTGTTACAACTAGGGTTTGCATGGTTATTTCTTGGTGAATTGTAAGTATTTTTTTGCAAAACTTCTTGAATGAATGGTTGTAGTTTAATTTCTTGCATGTATTTATGATTTTTATGAATCAAGACCCTCGGTGACAAGCACACAAGTAGGTCTTTGTCTCATGTCCCCTGATAGAGAAACTTTCAGCCATTGAAGAAGGAAGAAAGAGCCTAGCCATAGCTACACTCTTATTTCTTCTTCCTCTTTGCTAACCATACCAATTGAAAGCCAAGAAGAGTGAGACATCTCTTGCCTAGGTCTACTACACTAGGGTCATACTCTTTCTAGGGTTTTTTGAAAGGCCCTTTTGTAGCAACACCTCACCTGATCAAACCCCTTTGTTTTGGTTATACTTTTATTCTTTAGCGAGCCATTTTTTTGGGAAGGAGGAGAGAGAACGAGGCCTTTCTTTAGCAACACCGGAGTGAGCCTCTGTCCCTAGGGTTTTGACTTTGAGGCCTTTCCTTTGCAACACCTCAAAACTCTTCCCTGTAGTCCTTGAAATATTTCATCCTTCAACCTTTGCGTCCTTCATTTATGACTCCATTAAACCCTAAGGCACTGATCTGAAAGTCCTCTAACGGTGAAGTGAAGATGGTCAAACAACTCTCTAAATTCTTTGAATTTCAAACCCTAACCTACTAACCCTAAGTTGTTGATGTCATCATTGGATATTTCATCTCTATTTCAGCAATGTTTTACTTTATGAGAAAATGAATGGTGGTTTAAAGCATTTGTTAAATGAAGTGTTGATTGGTTACATTGAATGCCACATCATTCCAATATTTATTGGTGAAGTGTTATATTTTTTATTTTCTATTGGTAAAGATTGACTTCGTCAACATTTATTGCTAATTGCTTATATATATTTATCAGATAGTTTTATGAAGTACTAACCCATTGAAATATAGCTTGCATATATCTGTTTGTTGTTGTCTTGTCCCAAGCAAGTGTTCTTCATTGGGGATTTACTTTATTATTGGTTGTTTAGCCGAGACTTTCTTTTTGGGTGGTGAGTTGTGAAGGGGGAAAGCCTTATCTTGGTCTTATTAGCCTTTTTCCTCTTCAAAACCATAGGTCACTGGGGACGTCTCCCCTGGGCATAACCTCCCTAAAGAGAAAGAATGTCCCCATCGTGGTGACATTGGGTGGGTAGATTCCTGGTACGCCAGTTTGGCCTTCAATCTTATAGCCTCTTTCCTAGCTACAAATTGTTTGATAACAAGTCCCATATGGGCCTTTTGATGCTTGTTTAACTAGTCCAAGTATAGAAAACTTGAGGGTTTTTCATGTTTAGAGAGTCTGAAAAACACTTAAAGAGAACTCTGTTAGTTCCTTTTTCGTAAGTTAGTCTGACGATACCGAAAAAGAGATAACCTACCACTCATTAGATTTTTTCTTCAAATACATTTATGAGCGTGAAAAGAACAAGGTCAATTGACAATATTTTCATGTTTAGAGATTCTAAAAAGAGCTTAAATGGAACTCCAGGGGGTTTCTTTTTCATATAACCTTTACGAGTCAAAAAAAGTGATAAAATTCTGCTCAGTTACATTCTCATTGATTTACGAGCATGATAAAGAACAAATACTAAGCTCGATATTGTTTTCATTTTTACACAAGCTTAAAACAAAACAAAACTATGCTTGGGATAGATTTTATTTTTTACACAAGCTTAAAACTAGCCAAAACTATGCTTGGACCTAGTTTCATTTTTACACAAGCTTGAACTAGAGGAAACTATGCTTGAGGTAGGTGGTTTCATTTTTACACAAGCTTGAACCAAAGTAAACCCTATGCTTGCGACTTCCCAACGCATGGTTGGTACTTATCTTCCATCTTAAGAAGCTAGTGGCTCAACTTCAGCATGAATTCCAGAGGCTAGAAGCAAATGCCCCCCAAGCTTCATTTCATCCAACTTCAAAGGAGAATGAAATGAAGCTTCAAATACTAGACGAAGGACTTGACTCAAATAGAGATGGGGAACAACTATTTCATGTTTTAACGAGCTTGACAAAAGAACATGAACTATGCTCAAGAATCCAGGTTCAATCCCTAGACCTCTGTTTCATTTTTTAACGAGATTGACGCAGAAATGGGAATTATGCTCATTACCTATGTTTCATTTTTTAATGAGGTTTCCACAAAGATGAAAAACTATCCTAATAATTGGTTTCATTTTTAACGAGCTTGGAATCAGAAAACTATGCTCATGGCTAGTTTCATTTTTTAATGAGCTTGAAATTAGAAAACCATGCTCAAAACTCTCTTCTTGATCATGACTTCCAAGAGGATATTTCTCTGGAAAGACAACATATCAAGGGATAAAAATTAGTCATGGCTCCCAAAAGATCTTCATTGAACATAAGAGACACACTCTAGAAGGACACCATGTCGAGGGTCGCGACAGGGGTAAGGAGATCAAGCTCTAAAAACCACGAAAAAGAGTGGACACAATAGCTTTCATGGCATAGACATAATCCCTCCCAAGGAGTAAAGTGAAATCCAAGGGGTCTTGGACTACCATGATTTTAATGAAGACAATTTTCCCTCCCAAAGATATAGGAAACCGAGGAAGGGTTCCTAAAGGTTGACTGGTTCTTTTGTTAAAAGATAACAAATTTTGCGTAACTGGCGCAAGATGAGGAGAACCCAAATCTTTCCAAGCAAAAGAGGACAAAATACTAATGGACACACCTTCATCTATCAGTGTTTGGGGAACGTCTCAACCACAAACCTGTACTGTAATCTGGAAAGGAATGTGAGAGGGAAGACAAGGTCCAATTAGCACACCCCAATTGAAAAGGATGGCATCATTACTTGGAGGGGGTTCCACGGGAGAAGGAGGAATCCCCCCTGACATGATAGAGTCTATATCAACAAGAAAAACGTGGGTAGTATCAAGTTTACTCTCGAGCGGGAGAGTAGGATCGATCAATGATGAGATCAGATTGACCACTTAGGTTTCATTCTCCAAGAGGAGAATGGGGTCGATGGGTGGAAACAGATCGACTGCTTTGGTTTCACTCTCTAGCAAGAGAGTGGGGTCAACTGAGGATGAAATGGGATCGACCACTTGGGTTTTACTCTCTAATAGGAGAGTGGGATCAACTGAATATGGGATCGAATCGACCACTTTGTCAACTAGTTCAACTAAGGATGTAACCAAATTGACTACATGATCAACCAGACTGACCGACGAAGGGACCAGATTGATCATTCCATCAACTACAGGTGGGTCGATAGTAAGCTTGC
>SNQJ01S0110032.1:3823-19131 GCA_010110895.2 Picea sitchensis
TGCATGAAGATAACACTGTTACCATTAGGGGAACATAACAGGAGACTAACTGCAACCGCAAACATATAACTGTAACCACTAAAACATCATATGTGTGCAACTTTCCGTCATCTTTGAATAGATGTCATTCCTGAGGGTTTTGACGTATTCTTTGCATTCGCCGTCCAGAAGCTCTCAATTTCTTAGCTTTTCGTGTGCGGCGCAGTTTGTCATCCTACAAACGGACCGGGTTCCGTTTAGTATGACCGAAGAAAATGAATACCATTTCACGATCAACTGTAATTTAAATGTTTTACGAAATGATTTTTTTTACTAATTTTTTTTTAAGTATATTTGTTTAAAATTAGAAAAAAAACTATTAAATATGTAAATTTAAATAATTATTTCTGTAAAATTTGAAAACAAAATGTTAAATATGTAAATTAAATAATTATTTCTGTAAAATTGAGTGACAGTATATATTATGTGTTATAAATTAATTTTAACTATGATTTGTACGTAACAGACATTCGGCCGGCCACAATGCGAGGCGCCTAATCTCGGTGGACTCAGAAAATTACATTGGTGGACTCACAGAATTGAACCCACGACCTGGGTTAACGGCTTGCCAGCGGAGGATCCAACCAACTAGATTACAGAATTTGAATTTATAATTTATGAAAACTAAATTCTATACTGACGGATTATTTAGTGAATTTTTTTAATCACGTTTAAATTTTACACTGACCAACTATCTTATTAATTTTTTATTTTATTTTTCTACGTCAAAAGGCGTATACCTATTGGTAATGGGCACAATTAATCACCTTTTAATCTAAAATTTTAATTTGATGGTTAACAATTGAAGATGCTGGCATATTCTTAGTCATCCTCCCAAATCAATGAATGTGATTTACTCTTCATAACTTCCTTATATTTCTGAATGCATCGGTTAACCTGCTTACTTTTTAACATTTACCTAATCATATTAATAAATTACTGTAGCACTATATGATTGCCACGTTTAAATGATTAACCTTTGAGATTACCACTTTTAGATTTCCTCCACTGTCCAGGCTTTCATTTCCTGGTGCATTTCATTTTCTGGCTAGCAATGCATTTCAGTCTCGCTAAGGGGCTTGGAGGCACATCGAGTTGGATTTCATCCCTCTCCCAGAAGGGCGAGTGCCTCATGTATTATAATTGTAATATCAACTATCGGTCGCTTACGTCTCCATCTTGTTTGTTTGCCGGGAGAATCAAGGGATTCAATAGCGGCTTTAACGATGTGCTCGATTGATCGCCATTTCCCTCTCCCTCTGCTTGAAATGTTGCTTTCGTTTCATTTCATTTTCTGTCTTTTCGATACCTTTCGGCGTTCTCCAGCGGCGAATTAGAGGGTGTGCTAGTACTATTTCCATTTATAATTAAGCAACTACCCTATTAAATCTTTTTAATTTTTCTATTTCCATTTACAAAAAACGACCTTTTAACCGAATTTTGTTTTATGTGACTTAACCAATTTTAAGGTGACCAGCTACAGTGCTTAGCCAGGAAACAGTGGATAACCCAAAACAAACATATATTTAAACAAAAGAATTAACCCACATCCTTGCGATAGAAAGCCAACAGTGGATTTATTTTACTATTTCCATTTACAATTGACCAACTACCCTATTAAACCTTTTTTAATTTTTCTATTTCCATTTACAAGAAACGACCTTTTAACCTTGAATTTTGTTTTATGTAACTCTCACCAATTTTAAGGTTGATAACCCAAAACAAACATATATTTAAACAAAAGAATTAACGACCCCACATTCCGTTGAAAACAAACACCAATCATGTAAAGTTGCTAGAGGACAACTTAGCCCACCCTCGAATAATAAAATTGAAAGGTAGGTGAAAATAGTAGCTTCTTTGAAGATTCAAAAACGGAGTACTGGAAATTAAAACGCAGTTGAACAGAACCTTTTTTGGACATTAAAGACAGTACTTTAAATTCAAAAGAAAGATTCGCAATCTGCCATTCACCCTCAGTGCAGGTTAATCATAGTTAACTATATCACTATTGGAAATAATGCTTACATTAGTAATTAGTTGGAGTCTCTTTGAGAGATTTTCTCAACAAAATAAATAATAAATGTGTCTAGGTTTATAATAAGTTGGATTCCATAAATGTATTTATATTGTATGTATTAGTAATGAAAATCAAGTTTAGTGTGCATACAATTTTTCTATTATGGTATTAGAGTTCATTTGAGTCTCACTCCCTTACTCCACTCCCTTACTTGAGGGCTCAGGAAGATAAAGAGATCTGAGATTTAATCCTATGTACATAGGCATTTGATTTCCATATATTGTTTTATGTGTGAGTGAGTTTTTCATCTGTGGGAGTCGTCATGCGATTTGTGGGAGTCATCATGCGATCTTGACATTGTGGATCCCTTTCCCGTGGATTGAGCGGATCAGTTGAGCCGCCGATCTAGAATCTCAGAGAGGAGCCATCGTTGTGTTGAGGGCACCTAGGTATTGTTGTTGGAAATTGTTATTGACCGGATTGCTACGTAAAAGAAAATTGGCACATTATTTGAGCCGTGCCCATCTCAAGTGACATTTCCTTCGTAATCACGTCCTCTATCAGGCACCACTGCAGCTAAATTCATTTCCATCCATTGAGTACTTGTTCTACGACATGCGTGAGATGAGATGAGGTCAATGGCCATTTTCTATTGCTATTTTCAAATTTGGGCCGCAATCAAATTAAAAGAACCATTTATTGAATAATCTAAGAACAAGTTCGCTGAGAGGTTTCATTTTCTGATGTGTGCAATATTTGTTAATGTTTGGGAGACACAAATAGTTCATTGCATTCACAGGCGTTGTTTTGAGAATTTGAATCGATCCTGAAATCAGTTGAATGACGACTACAAATCTGTGTTTGAAATTCATTCTTTTATGGAGTGTGCAGTTTGTTCGTGTGTCTAGTTGTTGGGTCTGATGTTTTAATGTGTAGTGTACAAATATTAAATGATGTAGAACCAATCATAGAACATGGTAGCATTACTTAACCTGGTGTGTGCGAAAGCCTCGACCTTGCCACAAGTTAGTCACTAGTTTGGTTTTGTTTACAACATGTTATAAAATTGATGGGTCTTCTTGTGCTTCGGGCTTCAAGAGCATCCATTACATGTTACTTTTTATGAGATCCTTGTGTGATAGACAAGTCAAGTTGTATGATCAAATTTTGAACACATTTAGTATCCAGACCACCTACTTGACATCTTTTATCGTGGAAGCCTCAACGAGCCGAGTTTGTCAATATTGTTGATCTTGCAAGTTCATTAATGATGATCAGAGGCGTTTATGTTTTAAATGAATGAAATGGGAAGCTCGAGAGTGTGAACAAGAGAAGAGCGAAAACCGGGAAGTTCAAAGTGAGTGTAAGTGCTGAGGAAGACCAGTTGTTGTGTGACTTATATAAATGCAGTTTGTATCATAAGTTTTGTAAAGAGCGTTATGTAATTGTGATCAATGTTGTAATAAGTGTAATGTAAGCATTAAGGGAGGGTATTGGAAATAATGCTTACATTAGTAATTAGTTTGAGTCTGTTTGAGTTTGTTGAGAGATTCTCTCAACAAACATGTTCAGGTTTAGAATAAGTTGAATATGACAACAGATCCATAAATGTATTTATATTGTGTGTATTGGTAATGAAAAACAAGTTTGGTGTGCATACATTTTTTTTATTAATCACACGTTGCCGAATTTGTTTTGATAAGATTTTGTTCAAGTTTAATCACTCCACCATTGAAATGTTTATAGTTATAAATTTTAACTTTATTGATTCAAATAATATACTAATAATATATTGGTTAAAAGCTTACCGTGTCACTTATAAGAAGTGAACTTGAGTAAGGATGATAACAATCATTCCTCTCAATTACTGGAGCTAAACTCAATTGACATGTTTTATTTTGTCATACTTAATAAAAAAGATTCTTAAGAACAAGAAGTTTTCATACAACAAATTCAAGAATAAAACAAAAATAAATCAATAAGGAATAAATGACCATTCTTGATACATAATCACAGTGCACTACATATTACTCCTTCCAACAATTTGCCTACTAGGTATTATTTGAATGTTATGTATGATCAATGGAAGCCAATTATAGATTTTGAATAATTCCATTTATAAAGAGACTTTGTCATTGATTATTAGTCTTTGCCAAAGTAGGGAGTGTTACACCAACGTTTAACACTTACAAAGTGTAAAGTCCCAAGTGCCAATGAGCTAGTCTTGTGCAACTCATAAAGGCTACCCATTGTCACCACAATATCTCTTCCTCTCTATTTTGGTTTGTGTTCAAGCAAAAGGAAAGGGCATAGCAAGAATCATGTTGACAGGTGTTGAAGTTCTGGAAAATTGTGGAAGACATGTCCTTCCCTTTACCCTTGGTGAGTGGAATATGTTAGCATCAACGAGTTCGCGGAAGTGAGGAGGTTGGGTAAAACACGTAAAAGTGACAAATTTGTGTTAAATTGTATTGTATAAATCTAGGGCATTAGGTCTACTTGGTTTACCCAACCCGCTAGCAAACCCTCCCTGTGAGAAAAATGGAGGCAATAAATAAATCTAGCAATGCCCTTGTGTTTCCCCTCATCTTTCCCCTTCCAAGAACTGACTCTCCCACACACCATTTCAATTCGCCTTCAAAATGTTAGCACTTGGTAAATGGTTGGGATGAAGGGAACGATCTACCAAGGTAACCTACAAACTAGCTTTAAGACTAGAAACTAGCCTTCCCAATCTAGAGAGGGTTCTCTCTGAGACCTAGTCTCTGATAGATAATAACTTTGGATTAACGGCTAGATTCAGATGCTTGAGAAAGTTTTTTCTAGTTTCGATGGCAAGGAAATATAGTACTTTTGGGCTATGGAGTCAACCCCCTGAAAATGAGAGAAACCAATGATTGGTAAGGGAAGCTTTGAGAGGATAAAGGCTAAATAGGAAATGATCTTTCAGTTTCAATATCCTTGTGTATGGCGGAAGAAAGGAGAAACATAAAGAAAATTAGAGCACCATTAAAGATGAATTCCAACTTAACTTAGAAGAAAAACACAGAGTTTAAATGGTTGAGTCTAAAGCACCACAAGATGAATTTTAAACCCTTTAAAAATTTCCAATTTAAACAAATGAAACATACATGAATTTGCAGGAAATAGGAAATACATACGAAGATAGGATCACAATACATCAAACCACCACCTTTAGAATATTTTCATCAAAATCTTCACGACCTCTGCATTATATTTCCATCAGATTCAGAAAATTGAATTCAAGAGTCCCCTGTCTACACTAATTTGACAACTTGGCTTACATAAAAAGATCAAATATATAGAAAACTAACACCCTCTTGGGATACTATGCTTGAACTACTTTCCCCTAGAATCAAGGGTTCGGTTACTTTCCCCCTGGACAACCTTTTCAACAGAGTTTACTAAAAATAGAAACTCGATTGCGCCCAATCATAACATAACCGACATGGTTGTTTCAATCATTTGGTCATGAGTAAGATTCGACCATCTAGTTGTGATAAGGCAACGTTTCCTTCTAAGGGGTGCCCGAGTAATCATGCGTACTTCTCGAAATTCTGTCACCTTTGTATAACATACTCTGGTTGTTGTTGCGCGATAATTGGATATAATGTGTGCGTGGTGAGTTTCTGTAGCAGATGTCCATTTGTGGTCGCTCATGCAACTCCAGGTGTTAGCAACAGTTGGGGACCATGCATCTCTTTCAAAACTGGCATGCGTTTCATTAATACCTGCTTTCTCATTAGGTAAGTTTACAACCTATGCACAACGAATATTCACTGCGCAGGTGTTGCATCAGACTTCTTGTTAACGTAAAAAAACAGGATATGTACAAAGAAAGTTTCCATGCCACAACCCAAAAAGACAAAAATGGGGCTCTCTTACTCATGCGTTCGACGTCACCTGCAACCTTAAATCCCTGGTTGTTTTTCTTAAAGACCAGTTCTGTTTGCTCAAACTCTTCACCTGTCTCAACAAAACCGTGTTTCTTTCCAGTTTTGATTGGGCACTCGCGAGATTTGCACATGCGCTATCAATGGCTGGTCTACACTCTTTGAAATTCTCTGTGATTTTTTCTTCTGACACCCTCTGTTCCTCTCGAAGCTCAATGATTACATCTTGGGCTTCTCTGAGCTATTTTTTAAGCCAATTTACATTCCCTCCTCTCATTGTGGGTGAGGTAGGGGGTAATTGACCTACTCGAATCTGGGCCGTCGGTGTTTCAATGGTCCTTTCTTCCCGTTGTCTTCTCAACTCTCTGTTTTCTTGATAAAGTTTGGCAATAGCGTGTTGCGCTTGTTTAAGTTGTTGCGACGATTCCTGAACATTTGCATTCTCCTCACCTAACTCCACCTTCCTTTCATCAATTCTCTCGCTTGCACCTTCAACAGGTTCTAGATGAACTGTGCGGATGGGAAATCTCTTGGCAACAGTCTTGGTGCACGGTTTTCTGGGATCTTGGATCTCCTCAGTTTTATTAGTCAACCTTGACTTGCTTTTTGTTTGGGATATTGGTTGACGGGACAACGAGTCTTTTGTTTCCTTTCCTTTTCTTTTTCCCGTAACATCTTCCTTTCTCGCCTCTGCACTATGAAGCGTTGATTCCTCTGTGGATAGAGGAATGTTTCCTTTGGGGTCTCTAGGGATGTTAGCCGAAACTAGAAAAGAATCCCATTCCTTGTTCAAATGTCTCAATTCTTCCACCACTAACATCTTGATTAATGAAAAATGGAACAAATTATTCTCGGACTTATCAACCTTGGCCTAGACATTGTCCACCATCTTTCCCAAGCTCTGACATAAGAAGAAAGGTAGACTCAAGGGATTTTTCCCTGTGAAGTGCATCAATAACCCGATGTGATATGGATACACCTTATCGAACCTTCCTTCATAGGTGAAATATCTTCTAATTATCTTTAGAAGTTTCTCGAAAGGCTCGAGGAGATACTGGCTTGGAATGTCAGCTCCAATTTTTCGATTTAGACATTCGGGCTTGATGAAGTCCTTATAACACGAAATGTCTACTATTTTTGTGGCTTCGTCTTCTATCAATTTCATCTTGGATAGATCTTTGTCGCAGGTTTGACTCACAGTTTGTCCAATTTTACGAAATGCAATGCCATCATGAAGACTATTCCCTGTGCTCCACCTAGAAAGACATGCATGTGTTCACCGACGAATCATTTGGGTTCTTTTCGTTGTAGTCTTCATAGAAAACTAATAATTCCCTTGCTTCTACTACACATTATCAGTTGAATGCAAGGAAGTTTGGTCAACTGAGACAGTCTGCTATGTTGTAGACTACCTCAGTTGACCCCCGGTTGTGGTGCTAACCACAATTCTTAATTCTTGTGGGAATAAGACCTTCGGGTGGCCCCAATTCCATAGCCACAACCTTGATTTTGTGCTACTATTAGACACAAGACATAGGTACATGTTGAGCCCTCAACGTTTCCCCTTAATTTTTAGCAAAACAGAAGGGGCCCCCATTAAATTTTGAAACCATTACCTATATTTTTATCCAACCCTACTTTTGGTTCCGGTTTGAGGACCTATGGTCGGATAAGGTTACTATCTTTTCATTACTATTTTCATGTTAATTCCCATAGGTTTGGTTGCTTTGTTGGTTCATCCTTTGAGAGAAAAATTTATTTTTCCTTTGGTAGATTGATTCATTATCTATGATTGATTGATAACATCTTTTATTCTGCATGTGCTTTTGAAGCATATCCTAAGGTTGGATTAATGATTTATTGTGGTAACATTTGAGTAGTTTGAGAACTTCATACTCATGCATTGTATTTCTCTTCTCAAATAAATGATCATACTGCTAATCTCCATTGATAAGTTTTGTTGGGAGCATTTACTTTGGTGTTTTATTTGGCATGTATAGTTTTCATGATAGGAAGACCATCTTATTGCATGTTGTGTTGAGGGCACTTATTAAGTTTCTTGACCTTCTTATGGGTATGGTTAAGTTGTTGATTTGTTTGATTGGGCATTATTGTTTATCATTGACAATTATATCTTCTTCATATCTTTAATATTATCAATATTATACACTTACAATTTCATCAAAACACCTCATTTTAAGCTCCTATATCTTTTGAACAAAAGTGTTCTTTGATAACAGTGTGAAGTTATTATATTTCTTTTATAATTAATGAATAAAAACTTTATTTAAAAAATTAATTTTAAAAGAGTTATATGATTTTAATGGTTTTGTAAATGCTATAAACTCACAATTAAAAGTTTTTGGAACTACGAAATAATGTGCTTTGTTGAAACTTCAATAGACTTTTAATCTCATTATTTTGACCCATACTCCAACAAAATTCTATATTTTAATATTTATGAAAAAAACTTTGAAACTACAAATATTTACATAAAACATGATACCGAGAGTTTGGTGGGTTCTTTTATTATTATTATTTTGATTATAATTACAAGTTTATTAAATATCAACATGCAATACTTATATTATTATTATTTTGATTATAATTACAAATTTATTAAATATCAACATGCAATACTTATAAAGAGAAAGTAACATTGATTTCCAAGTGTTTATATTATATATTATTTTTTAATCAAATATATTTTTTAACCATTTTTGAAATTTAAAATTTGATTATAAACTTTTAAATTATTTGGAGTTTCTTTGCAATTATTCAAAACCTTTGCACTATCTTATAATTGATCGTTTACTTGTAGAATTTTTATTTCCATGATTTATGAAACTTTTCAATTTTATTTTTTACCGACATAAAAATATAAAAATTAAACATTTTAATATAGTCATTTTTCCAAAGTCGACTTTTAGTCTTGTTTGACTTTAATTCAACCTCTTTATTTCGCACTTCATTGTAAAAAACGAAGGAGCACAAAATTGAAAAGGAAATTCCACGAGATCAAGCACTTGGAAAAGCGTCCAACAAGATCATAGCAATGGAGTGCGAGATTGAGGGATAGAGGTTTCAAAGAGAATGCCACTCATTCGATAAAGAGAAGAGATAAATCTCTATTTCGATTGCATATTCCATCCATCTAATAGGCATCGAGCAAAGTTAGTGGAAGTCAACGGTTGATTTTGTTTGGTGTTTGTTGGATCGGCAATCAAGTTAAGTTTGGGTTTAACATTGTGGAAAGGAAATCCACACTATCACGGTGTTGAACATTTACAATTTGATATTGCAGAGGGGAGAAAGGGTTTTTGCCCTACTAGAGATCGTAGGGAGCCACACAATCGAGATCGTAGGGAGTCACACGATCAAGATTATAAAACGTTGGATATTATAGGGAGTTGGATGATGCACTGTTGTAGTCAAAAACACTATATATTACAGTATGAAGGCGATGCTTTCATGGTTGGAAAATGTTGGATAACACTTGATGGCATCCATATCTCAATAATTTTCAAAGGTAAGCAAAGGGTTTTGCTTGACCGCATTTTTGTAGAGGTGAGTAAAGGGTTTTGCTCAACCACAATTGCAGAAGAGAGTAAAAGTTATTTTTTAACCAACTCGTATGGAGAATTTTGGGGCTCTTTAAATGTAGATTTTAACCTTGTACAATATAATTTTTACTACAAACAAATTTTAAATAAAAGAACAAAAAAGATACAATGGAAAATACACACATTACACAGAGATTTTTCCCCTGAAAACCCAAATCGGGAAAACCAACATATTCTATATTCATTCACATCATACATTGGTTACAATACAATATAAATATAGGAGCCAACTACATCCAAAACCCTAATCCAATGACCTAGATTAGTCAACAACCCTAATTCCTTAATCGGAAATAGAAAAACCATCGGCGAAAAACCACTCATAACTCGACACGAAAACTGAGGACCGCCCAAAAATGGACACAAAAACCGAAGATTTTTTTTTTGGGGGGGGGGGGAGTTGCCCCCGAACCGCCACGTAGATGGGCTCCAGTGCAACGTAGACACTAATTCTAGTCATGTAAAAAATATAACACATATCCAACATTAAACTTCCGACGAATGTATTCTTGAGTTTTGAGGATTAAGTTATTGCAAGACAATAGATATTTGTTGATTATACGAATTATTTCTAATGTTTTTGCAAGTATATGTTATATTAGTAGCAGTTCCTTTTGAAAGTTCGTAAATTCATTTCATTCTTTTAAATGTAATTGTTGATGGTATCCTTTTTCTTGCTTCCTCATTGAAAGTAGGTCTTCCATGGTTAATTAATTGGTCAATTTCTTGCAATTTCTAATTAATAGTGATGTATATGTGATTATTTCATTAATTTGTATGTGAACTTCTTCCTACTAATAATGAAGGGATTATATTGCTTGCTTTTAATTATGTTTAGTCTTTCTCTTGATCGAGATAGGTAAAGAGACATAGGATTAGTTAGGTTTCATTTGATTATATTAAATTGGATTTAGGATTAGATTAACGATTTAATTGGATCGACTTTATAGTTGATTTCAAAATCCTTTATGGTGGCAACTGAACCCACAATCACTGCACCAAATGAGTATACTTTTAATTGGGGCCTTGATCGAGCGATGATCCCCTGTTGAAGAGGGAATTTTTCTTCCTGTCAACAGTAAACAAGTTCCAAACTTTCACCTCTAAGATGCACTTTTGTGCTATATCAACCACCTTTGTGTTTCTTCAAGATAGCATGCAAATCTAATTTGGGAGGTACAGTATGGTTGGGTGGTAGGGCACTTCAGTGTGGAGAATATAGTAGCAATACTTCATAAGTATTTCTATTGGCCAAAACTACAATAGGACGTCAATAGGTATATCAGATCGTGCATTGTCTGTGACATCGCTAAACCTGTCATTAAAAAGCAGGGGTTGTACACTTCTCTACTTACTACAGACAATCCCTAGGAGTCAATCTCCAAGGATTACATGTAAGGTTTTCCCTCCACAAAGCATGGTAATGATTGTGTCTTTATAGTTACTGATGGGCTCTCTAAGATGGTCATTTTGGTATTGTACAAGAAGAGTATCACAATAGAAGCCACTTCTAATCTCTTCTTTGAGTGTGGTTGGGTTCATTTTGGGCTATCATAGACCATTATTTCAGATAGGGATAGTAGGTTCCTTAGTACCTTATGTTCTATCTCGTGGTATCTAATGGACACCAAGCTAACCAAATCGACTACTTTCCACCCCCATACAGATGGGAAAACAAAGGTGGTCAAAAGGATCATTGTGCATATTTTGCACATGTACAACTCCAAGAATCCACATACATGGGATGAGATCCTTTCATATGTTCAACATAGCTACAACAAAGCCCTCCACATCTATATTGGCCACAACCCTTTTCAAGTGTGCTTAGGGTTCCATCCATTGGCCCACGTTGGTGTAGCTCTACCCATTGAATCTACATAGAAAGATTCCTCCCACGCTTAGAACGAGGCAGATAAAGTAGAAAAATGTGTTGACGGATCCAACACATCCAACAATAGGCTCATGATATCTTGCAGAAAGCCAATGCCAAGTATAAACAACGAAATAAACAACATCGGGTTTCACACAAGTTTCAAGTTGGCTATAAGGTGTGGTTTCATTTGCAGAAAGAGTGCCTCATAGGTCTCCACAAGAAGCTCAGACCACTCAGATATGGGTCATACACCATCACAAAGGTTGTGGGTGAGAATTCTTTTGAATTGAGTATTCCCCCTTTCTTTATCTTGTACCCAATATTTAACATAGAGTTGCTTTGACTATATATTTCCACCTCTATTGGACACCTTGGAGGTTGTTGATTATTTGACCCCTACAAAACTCAAACTTGATTATATTAAGTAAGCTACAAACATAGAAACCAAGACGAATGACACTCGCTCGTAGAACATATAACTCTATCTGGTTGTTAAAGCATAACAACTTCTTCACCAAGGCAAGTGGCTCACTAGGAGTTAGATATATCAGAAGTTTTCCCACTTTATGGAGGCACTTAACGCAATGGGGACCATTGTTTCATAAGGGGGGATGATTGATCCATGTGGATATCGGTGGCCACCCACCTCTTCCACTAACTCATGACGGTTCCCCATCTTGGTAGTTTTCTACAATTTTCAGGTCTTGAACTTTCAACACATTTTTTAGGCCATAAAAAGTGTTTTTTGGCCTTGTGATGGATTAGAATTGTCATGGCATGTCTAAGTATTGACTGAAATTTCTCTTCTCATTGATATCTTTCCAATGGGCTATTGTGCACCCCAAATGGAGTTTGTATTCAGAATTGCAACCCTGAGAAGTTGACGTATCAACTAAACTCCTTGGGGCCCACATTCCTTTTGGTCACTTCATTTCCTAACGTTAGGGTTTTGGATCTTTAGGGTTTGTTACTCTTAGGGTGTAGTACTATATGTTAAAAGTACATTTCAACATCTTGTAATGTTTATCTTGTGAATGAGTGAAGTTGAAACCTCTCTCTTCAGGGATACGCTACCACCATTCTAGCTAGTTTGTATCATTTTGCATTTCATAGTCTTTTCCTATTTTATTTATTAAGAGAATTTGGTTCTCATTTTATCATTATGCTCTCTGAAATATTTTTGTGTGTGTGTTTCTATTCATATTCCCACCTTTTATTTCATTCTCTATACAATCTAGATCACTTATCAAGTGAAGGGACCTACAAGTATAAGAGGCAACATGGAAAGATGAGTTCTTCATGCAGAAACATTCACAACTAATCAAATGTTGAGGGAAACACTTGTTTAAATGGGAGGGGCATGTTAATCCCTATATGTTGAGTTATTATATTTTTATTATTATATTAGTGTTGTCTTTATTGATTGGCTAGGCCCTTTAATGGTCAACTAGACTCTTCAATTGTAATTGTACCATTTGTCTCCTATATATACCAAGGAGACCTAATTTTAGAGACCATCTTATCTTGAGCATTTGTTATATTGTAATAGGAGGCCTCCCCTCAAAGAGGCTTATTATTCATTCTTCTCTCTCATTCTCAAGGTGTGAAGTTAATTTTATTTCTATTTTTATGTTATTTGGATGTTTGGTGCATAACATTCTCTCTATATTTTCTATAATATTTAGGTGTAAATTTGTATAGATTTATTCTTAACTTATATAAATGTAATTTCTCATAATTTATTTCTTCATGGATAAGCAATAAAACTCAAACTCACTAGTCATAATTTAGCAAAACACTCCTTAGTTACAATACTTCATCCTCCTCCTAAAATCTTATTAGTTCTTATTAGCGGTAAAAATTACATTGGCATGCCAAATGGAGCAAGCTCAACCATCTCGAACATTTATGATACATGATAATTCCATATTTGCTTAACTATATGCTCTACAGAATTATTTTCAAATGAACAAATGTTTATATTCCCTTTCATTAATTTCATATTTGTTTACCTACTTCTTATTCAAAACAAGCCTCTTTGGAAAACTATAAAGAAGTTTGCCTACCCCACATTCTTACTCACTTTGTTCAAGCGCCTAAGTTCCTCAAAGAGCATAAAAGAGGGTTGTTGTCAATTATTTCCTATATTCAACCTTTCCTTTCCA
The DNA here is from genome assembly GCA_010110895.2 of Picea sitchensis. NCBI lineage: Eukaryota > Viridiplantae > Streptophyta > Pinopsida > Pinales > Pinaceae > Picea > Picea sitchensis. The sequence continues at coordinate 17,458 of SNQJ01S0110032.1, forward strand.
CAAACACAATATATATTCATTTTCTAATATAACTCATAAACATTAACACATGAATCTTATCATTCTTGTACACGGTTAACTAAATGCTTTGGGAAATGTTTCGCTGTCGCACTTGTATATATACTATGTTTGGCAAATTTGTTTGATGTGAGAAAATAATGACAATCCTTGAAACCCTATGTTTCCAACCCACTTTCCCATTCAACTCTCTGAATACACGAGCGAGAAGACCAAGCTTTTGTACGCATAATTACGCAAAAGACTAAGCTCTATGTGCAATTCAAGGATAGGATGTGCACCTTCAATGAAAATTTTGGCTCTGCCAATGGTGTGGAGGAACTCTAATGGTCGACCACCTTTGAGGGTTAGGGTTTGATGATTTTACAAAGATTTCACAAGCCCAAGCCCAAGTTGTGTAAGTTCTATTTGGGAGCACTTAGCGTTACAAGGCGCAATATTTTTGCATGATATGGAACAAGGTTAGTTCAATAATGCAATTGTGGTGAGAGGAACAAGGTTAGTTCAATAATGCAATTGTGGTGAGAGGAGCTTCTTGTACCAGGTCCCCTAATGGGAAGAATAAGCTTTATGTGCCATATTTTTATTTTATTTATAGTTAATGTTTTCCAATATTTGACAATGCATGCCATCTATTTGACGAAATGCTTAATCCTCATGTGTTTGTAAAAATGATCACTTGGCATGTGTTTGTTGAAATTCTTGTTAAGTGCTCAACACGTGTTTGTTGAAATGCTTGTCATCAAAATGTTTGTCGCTAACTTTTAAATTATGGGGAAGTCATATTTTGTTAAAATGCTTGATATAACTTTTAGATTATGGGGAAGTCATATTTTGTTGAAATGTTTGTTATCAAAATGTTACGTTAAAATTACAAAACAAAGAGGGGATCTCGGTAGGTTAGTAGTGCCTTCTATATGATGGAAAGTAGTTGGATGATCATCATATGCTCTTCCATTACGACATTGAAAAGGATTCCATGTTATCCGTGGCCTTCATCATCTCCATGGAGGAGATGGAAAAAAGAGCATAAACCATCATTATCTAAGGGTAATTTTTTACAAAATAACAACACGCACCAACAATGATTCAAACACGCAATAACAATGATTCAAACAACTCCATAGATGGGAAACCACTCCCTCGTTTACGCGTATATTCAACACAACCACTTGGCGAACTGTTAGAAGTTGTAACATGGGGGTCCCCCGATTACTTGGAAACAAAGGAAGGGCTATAACTTTGTTTTATTCTCTTCTCGTTCTCTAGAAAAAAGAAGAGCATAGCAGGTAGCATATCGACACGTGTTCAAGTTCTGGAAAAGTGTCGAAGAAATGTCTTACCCTTATCCTGTGGTGGGTCCTCCTCTGGAATATGTTATCTTCTTCTTTCTCAATGACTAAGAATGCGTCCAGCGGAGAAAGTTTGAAGTATAGCCGCCTTTTCCCAAAAGTGGAGGGGCCACCTTCCCTTGTTTTCAATATGCGATACCGACTCCAGAGTCACAGAAACACCATGAATTCATTAGTCAACGGTTTCGCGAAAGTGGGAAGGTCGGGTAAAACGCAAGGGTGAAGTTGCAAACAATACGCGGTACCGACTCCAGAGTCACAGAAACACCCTGAATTCATTAGTCAACGGTTTTGCGAAAGTGGG
>SNQJ01S0110032.1:19141-34361 GCA_010110895.2 Picea sitchensis
TGATTCGCAAAGGATCAAAATGATCAAAGAAGAGGTACAAATTACAAAAGTGTCTGCCTTCCTGATTTCTACTCAGCCTAACATTTTGTAATAAGATTAGATCATCATATGGGTTTTTTCCTTAAACTAGCTTTACTTCCAGAAAGAAATTCCTGAAGTGGGCATGCTATGTATTAATCTTTACAGGTTCAGTTAAAAGAAGTTCTAAAGGAGGTTGCTCTGCATAAAGACCGAGATCAGAAGGAACATAAATCTCTTGCAAAACGTGACAAAGAAGCCCAAAAAGAGATGAACTTGCTTTCAATTGTTATGAATGAGCTTCAAAGCAAGAAACAAGTTATTTGCAAGGAAAAGGAAGAGACAGAGCAAAAACGAGCATTGATTTTAAGTTCAGTTTCAAATAACTTGAAACTGGATGATTCTACTGTCCAAGAGGAAGCTTTCCTTACCGTGAAGATTGCAAGAATGCAGGCATATCATAATCTAATTGATTTCGTACTTTCAGTTATGGTTACAAAGAAGCATGTGCAATGGCATATTATTTCATGCAATGGCGTTGCATCGATCATAAGTAAGGAATTCATTGACGGAATTCTTGCAGTAGCAGACATCGGGTGCGATGGAAAGAGTTTCTACACATACGACAGCTTCATCAGTGCTACCAATGCCTATTCTAGTACCCGGGAGCCGTCGGTCGGATCGCCGACATCCCATCTCCGTTCCGAGTTAGTTTCTATGGACCGTGACGAAGAGGTCAGAGAGTCTGGATACCCTGTATCCATCTCGTAAGGATTCATGTCCATTCTCCTCACTTAACCCATATAAATCTATCTATATATCACAAGAGTCGAGCTGATGTCAAATACAAACCCCGCCGATGTCAAATACCGCCATTTTCAGCAACGGAAAAAGCTTGACGGCCTACCTTCGTGTTCAAGCAATGGGAAACCCGATCTAGACTTTATGGCAGCACGACTGATAAATATAGACATACGAAGCCCGCGCTACCGGCCCCAGACTAAGAAGAATTTAAGGTTCGAGTTAGATCCTGTCTCTATTCGTCTCTCTTAAACAATTATTTTGGGGTTTTCAGTGGCGTTCATCGGACGGGGAGGAGAGAAAGGGGATAAATGGAGGCATTTATTTAGCAGTTGCATCTACCACCACGACTATGGAGTCAGGGGATTGGTGTCCCGTCCTTTCCTGCATGTCTGGTGGGGTCGAGAGGCCACTTGTAGACATGGTGGACAGGCACCGAGGCAGACAGTAATCTCTGTCGCCATTCCTATTTTGGCTTATTGCATGCCAGGAAAATGCGTGAGTATCAGTAGACTGTAGCAAGTAAACGCACAAGCTGCCCTTTTTCTCTCTATAGCCATTATTGAAATGACCAGGATGAACAAACAAATGTTTCGGAGCGAGAATTGGCATTGCTTCGGGTGGTTTGTTTGTAAGGAAACAAAGGGCAGACAGGATGAAGAAGAAGCCTGAATGCCATCGCTTGGATGAAGGATAAGACAAGTGGAAAGAAATGAAATAATTTTTTCCCCTTTAATCCACCATCCTCGTGTTAAGGTCGGGAACCCCTTTATGGAGTCAAAGGGGAGTCGAAATTTCTAGGCCGAAATGTGAACGATGTCGTTGAATTGTATTTTTTTAATCTAAAATTAATTAAAGATCATTTTGAATTTGATTAAATTATTTATTTTTTTATTTTTTATCAAGACTTTTGGTAAAAAAACAATGCCAAACTACATATCAATTACAAAGTCTATCTATTTCTTGATGTTGTAAACTCTGTAATATATGTTTAGAATTCTAACAATGGTATTGAATTCATTGAGTGTTTGGTTGGAAGTCTCTCACTGATCTCTCTTGTTCAAATTTAGAAATATGTTTATGAGCAAGTTACATTATGCTTCAAGAACAATGACTTGTTGTTTCTGTTGAACAAGAGTGGTTGATCTCTCTTGCTCAAATTTAGAAATATGTTTATGAGCAAGTTACATTATGCTTCAAGGACAATGACTTGTTGTTTCTGTTGAACAAGAGTCCACACGATTGATGCAAACTTAGCGGTGGCCTAGTGGTTGTTCTCATGGATTTTTGAGAGCTTCAACGACTAAAATATAAGAGTTCACCATGCTATTCATGATATGGCAATATATATTGGTGAGAAGGAGGAGAATTGTTTATTCAAGGCAAGCCAAATGTTGCACAATTTTCCAATGATTCACAATGAGGATTCACAATGAGGTAGGATTCCTCTTAGTTGGCAACGCTGATGTATTTGACAATGCCCTTTACACCCTAGATCGTAGTAGATAAGTTTTCAGTTCAAACCTAGCAGCTTTGACTATGGTTATTTTGATAACATGTTGAGCAATAGTTTGGAGGACTTGCAGGTTGGGTTCATGAGGGTTAAGAATAAAGAGCCCGAGGTGGATATATACAACAAATATTTGGCAGCATTTTCTGAGTCCATTAATGGGAGTCCCCTGCCAGAAGAGTATGCCAACGTCGAAAAAATTATAATAACAAAATACAAGACAATGGCAAGGGTTCGAAGCCCAAGGCTGGGGAGATGGAGAGAAAAACAACGGTTATTGAGATACAACTAAGAAAGAAGGTCGAGCAGGACTCTAGAATAGTGCGCTTATCTCAGTTGATTGGAGGTAAATATTGTCACAGTAAATTCCGCACAACAAAAGGACTTCATGACAGAAGGGTTAGGTTCTCTGGTCCTACGACATTTTAATTATATGACCTACAAGACAGACTATGCCTGGAGCAACCCAGTATGGTTGTGGACTGGTTAATTAAGGCTGTCAAATCAGTTATAGATGAGCTTACCGTACAAGATGCCGAAATGGCTTATGCTTCTACAAGTAACTTGGCTCAGCTACCTTTTTCTTTGGTGATTCATAAAATTTCAACATAGGTAGTTGAAAATGATATGATTTCAAGTCCTCTTTTAAAGCTCCAAAAATAAATGGGGTGAAGCACGTTGAGATATTTAATTCTTTTAATATATATGAAAAATATTTTGGTTTCCATACAAAAACCTATGAACTATTTTAACTTGCCTCTACTCTTCAAAGCTTAGGTTCACTTTTTCAACTTTTAAATCACTACAAATATTGAGGAGACAAATATCTATGATACTGGGTCAATAAGAGGGCACCAAAGCACACAATGAGAATAAAAAAAGGAATCACTCTCACCTTATTGTTTAAGTGAAGTGCCATATTGAACAACAAACATGATATATTCACATACTACAAGAATTCTACAAATCTAAATTGCTTTTCATGCACAATCAAACCCCTGATAGAGTTAAAAAAAAAGAAGGGTAGAAAGTACTATTTGATATATACAACTAATCAAAGGATGGTGATGTTTTATGGAGGTTTTATGCTTTAAAATTGTCATAAAGTTTAGTAGTTCAAAGCATTGGAGCATTACCATTGAATGTTTATAGGGAAGACGAATGTGTTAAAAGCTTGTTGAATGTTTTTTTTTTTGTTTGAGATGGGGCAACTCAATGTTTGAATATAACAAGAAGCACCTAGTTCCTATGAGTGCGGGGAACACCCTTTTTTTTATTTTTGTGCAATGTGACCTATCGATCTCATATGACCCCATATTTTTCGACCTCTATCAACTACTCACAACAATATCCAAATATGTAACAATGACTTTCATTTTCCTTCTAATCCATTAGTCCTCAAGAGATTCCCTTTATATATCACCACCTCGCCATCATGTACGCCCACCAAATATCCATTAATGATTAATCAATTGAAACCTCTTTTGATTGGTACCAAACATGTGACTAACGTCCACATACAATTGAATAAGAAATAGATGAAACCTATTAAAGGGTTTCTATATTGGCTACTCATAAACCATAAAAAAAAACACACCTCCTTTCTTTGGGAAATATAACCACTCACATTCACTTCGGCGTTCCCTTTCCCCTGCTTCGGGGGTATGCTAGTAGAGGGTTAACAGGCAACATAGGATCCAACCAACCAACTGGACTACCAAACTGCAGAATTTGAATCTATAACTTAGGAGAACTAAATTCTATACGGACGGACTACCTTAGTGAACTTGTTTTAATCACATCTAAATTCTATACTGACCAACTACCCTATGAAACGTTTTCTTATTTTACTATTTTCATTTAAACTACCTTATGAAACGTTTTTTTATTTTACTATTTTCATTTACAGTTGACCAACTACCTTATTAAACATTTTTTTATTTTACTATTTCCATTTACAATTGACCAACTACCCTATTACACCTTTTTAATTTTTCTATTTCCATTTACAAGAAACGACCTTTTAACCTTGAATTTTGTTTTATGTGACTCTGACCAATTTAAAGGTGACCAACTACAGTGCTTCGCCAGGAAACGGTTGATAACCCAAAACAAACATATATTTAAACAAAAGAATTAACGACCCCACTTTCCGTTGAAAACAAAGACCAATCATGTAAAGCTGCTAGAGGACAACTTAGCCCACCCTTGAATAATATAATTCAAAGGTAAGTGAAAATAGTAGCTTCTTTGAAGATTGAAAAACAGAGTACTGTAAATTAAAAGGTAGTTGAACCAGAACCTTTTTTGGACATTAAAGACAGTACTTTAAATTCAAAAGAAAGATTCACAATCGGTCATTCACCGTTCGCCCGGGTTAATCATCATTAACTATATCATCCATGGCCGAAGTTGTTTTGATAAGATTTTGTTCAAATTTCACCACTCCACCACCATTGAAATGTTTATAGTTATTAATTTTAACTTTATTGATTTGAATAATATACTAATAATATATTGGTTAAAAGTTTATCATGTCATTTATAAGAAGTGAACTTGAGTGGAGAGGATAACAATCATTTCTTTCAATTACCTGAGCTAAACTCAATTGACATGTTTTATTTTATCATATTTTAAAACCACATTCATTTACACCCCTTACAAAATTGTAAAAATATCAAAACAAAAAACAAAATCAGAAATAAAAAAGTTTCTTAAAGACAAGAAGTTTTCATACAACAAATTCAAGAATAAAACAAAAATAAATCAATAAGGAAGAAATGGTCATTTTTGATACATAATCAAAGTACACTACATATTACTCCTTCCAACAATTTGCCTACTAGGTATTATTTGAATGTTATGCATGATCAATGGAAGCCAATTATAGATTTTGAATAGTTCCATTTATAAGGAGACTTTGTCATTCATTATTAGTCTTTGCCAAAGTAGGGAGTGTTACAACAAAACTTAACACTTACAAAGTGTAAAGTCCCAAGCACCAAGGGGCTAGTCTTGTGCAACTCATAAAGGCTACCCATTGTCACCATAGTGTCTCTTCCTCTCTATTTTGGTTGGTTATCTGTTATATCAAGATTTCCCTCACCTTATGCAATCTTGCACAGAGGGTCTTTTTCCATTTCCCTATGCAGACTTATCATCCCTTTTTGATGAATCTAGAGCTAAAAATACATATTTTTCCACATGTATGCACCCTGCCTATTATACAACATGCGTATACGCAGGCTGCTCCACTACAGCTCGTGTACATCGAGATTTGTGCCAAAAAATGAAAATCAAATGTCGGGTTTCCATGTCACGATAGAAGATCTCTGATCCTTGGCCTTTTGTATATTCGAAACGTTTCGACTCGGCCCTTCAGTTCCATTTGAAGGCTATAAATGGGCCAATTCTGAGCTATGGAAAAATTGAGAAAACATTCAACTTTGAGAGAAAAGTTACTCTGGAGAAATTACTACTTCATATTGAGTCTGCATCCCTTTGTCCTTTAAGTTTCAACACAATGTTCATCCCCCAAGCTTTTCCCTTATTGTTGGAGAACCTCATTGTCTCCCTTCTATGAGCTTGCCTTTGGTGGAGGATTGAAGTGGTGGAGGCCCAGCAGAAAGGAACTTAGTTTCTTGGTTTCGAACCATGTTGACACAGAAGTATGTAATGTTTTCACTTCTGCTGATAATTTATTAATAGAAATACTCCTTTCCCATCCAATTGATATCGTGCAAATATATGATTATTATCCATGGGAATGTTTGTTATGTTTATTATTGGATTATGCTATCTAATGTGCTAACCTTTTATATTATCACTACATGCCTGCTCTGCTTGTTTGTTGAGAACGTGTTGCAGGTATAAAACTTTGGGTCGAAGTGCTCAACGGTGGACATCATCAAATGTTTGGACGAGGTAGGCCTCTTTCTTATCTCTCTTGCACATTGGTTTATATAGCATATGTTGGAATTGAGTTGATTTCTGCAGTCATACCTGTCTATTGTGGTTTACCCTAGCCATAGAGATTTTTTCCCTCGTAACAGAATTGGCGACCATACTGGGGATAGATGTTCTTTCTAAGGGTTGGAGTACTTTTTCTCCTTGAATTGCTCTCTTTCCTCTTTGTTTCTTGTTGTATCACTGCTTGACAGATTATGTTCACTCTGGGTCTGAGTTTTCAGCCTTTCTCCCTTGCATGGCCTTGTTTTAAAGCATATACACACCTTTTTCCTTGACAGTTGCGTACATACGCTTACTGACTCACTACAAGATGCGTATATACAATATGTTTGCCTGAACAATCGCGTACACCTTGTTTCCTTGCTTGTTTGATTGGTTTGGTGTTTGTTGGGTGGGATTTGATGATTGTTGAGCCTTCTTATGTCTTTGTAGTGCCTGTTAAGCGTCTTTGGGATGACAGGAAACCTGTTTGGAGTTGAATTTCTGGGCGGAGTCTTTCTCATCTTTTCATTTTGATCATCCTTGTACTTTGGGTTGGGTGCTTTGCTGCTTGGTATTCTTCTTGAGTTATTTCATTTATACACAATGGAATTTATATATCAGGTTGCTTTTCAGTCCATGCATTTTCTTTTTAGTATATTGAAAATACAAAAAAATAGGCATTTTGCATTGCTTAGCATTTTTTGTCTTCTGAATCTTTATCATTATCTTAGTGCATTTAGTGAAAGATTGCATTTTACTTTAGAATTGCAGAGTTGAAATTGAAAAATGCATTGTTTTTATAAGCACATCATTCATTGAAAAGTTAAAGTTAGGAATTTGCATTATATTCATATTTACTTTTCTTGTAAAGTCATAACATCATGAGTTTTGCTTCCATACCTTTTTTGAGTAATCACGACCAATAAAATTTACGCTTTAAACTAAAATTGATTAGTCACTATTTTATTTTCTAGGGTGCACAAACTAGTTTAGGATTTAGTGCCTTGGAATAGTATTTTGCGAGTAAACTTCTCCAAGGCAATTAAATCAACATATGTGTCTGAGAAAGGGAGTTGAGAAGTCCATTGTATAATTGGTAAGATTAGGAGGCTCCGCTCACACCAGAGTTAATCACGAGGTCGCGCAAAGTTGGTTGAAGGGATATTCCTCGGATACTCGCCTAGCATCAGAGATATTTATGTGGATTTATTCATGTCTGGGGATCTTGTTAGTACCCTTACCTCTGTGAGAGGCGGTGCTTTCAAGATTTCGGGCTTTGCTACCTTGCCCATATGGTGATCCAGACTTATGATTGTTCGCCTGTGCATCGGTTATACACTAGTTTATTAGTTGCTTGACTTAGGTATCTCATAGGTTACTTGCAGGGTTTATTCTGTAAGTAGCCTGGGTCAGATAAGGGTCGGACAACACACAACCTTTATGGAGGATTACCTCTCCGGGGGGGTCTGACCGACTAGTTGTTAAGCCCACAAGGGCCCTTATAATTGATTATTTTACCTCCGATATTTAGCAGGAAGTCTCATGCCCCTCTTGGGCGAGACATGCCTTCTTTAGGGAGGGAGGACACTCAACCACTTTACCCCATTTGTATGCATATTGGTCGTTTGACTTTTGGTCTGCTCTTTGATTATTAGTTGACCTTAATATTTTTTATTGTGTACTGATTTTTCATTATCATGGATAGTGGAGTCCCTTGGGTTCCCTCATTTAATGCTACCTCCCCCATGAAATTCACTAATTTCATGAGGACAAATCCATCCACTTTTCATAATGGTATGCAAAATTATGATACTCAATCAATGCCTTGGGTCTCTGATCATTTTCCTCATGGTATGTCGGACATGTCTTTGCACTTTCCATCCTCTGTCTCACCTCCTTATGTGAATCCAGGTTTTGAGTCTGGGGGCATGATGCCTCCTTATTATCCCTCTCCATTTGGTGGGAGTCATATCCCTCAAACACCTCTTACGGTAGGAGGTTTGAATCTTCCTTCCTACGAATCCACTATGTGAGAAGTGCCCAAATAGGTAATCATTCTACTTATTACACTTCGTCCACTTATCCTTCTTCCGCTATGTCGGTTCCTACGAAATTTTTTACCATGGCAGACCTTTGTCTGTCCTTTGGTGTTTCATCTGGGGGAAGTTATTTTTATAGTATGGGAAACCCCCTTCACGAAGTTCCTTCATCTGGGGGAAACATATATCCTCACATGAGTAACCCTTTTCATGTCGCTTTCTCTTCGCAAAAGGCTTCCTCAGTGTCGATGCCCTTACAACCCTCTATGAATCAGTATGGAGGAGGATATTATCATGCTAGACAGGGTGTAAACCAGGATCCTTCCTGGCCTGTAATTTCTCAAAACCAATCTTTCCTTGGACCTTGGTCTCAAATGCCATAACTCACCGCTAGTCCAGTCACGACCAGTTACAATGGAGATCCATCACCAACCTATGACAATCATGTTGGAGATGGGTTGACAACCTCTGCAATTCATGTTGACAACCCGCACCCAGTCGCTGCTAGTCACGCTGGGGGCATCACTCTATTCGCCTTGAGTCATATCGATGTCACATCTCCAACCTCTGTACATCATGTAGGATATGACTCTCTCACCTCTGTCAGTCACATTGAGAGCATGCCACCAACCATTGGGAACAACGATGGGGGCATTGAGAAGCCTAGATGTCTCATACATAAGCCTAAATTCCTTTGCGGGGCTTGCGAAGGAAGTCACCTTACCGTTTGTGTCTTGTTACTGCTGGGATACCTGAAGCGTGGGGCTCACCTAAGGGCCATTCATATTCTAAGGCATTTGTGGTTTCTCCACAACCTGTTTCTTCGTTGATTGGCACGACAATCATGCCGATGCAATCATCACCTGACCACACTCCCATTTTTTAGGGCGATGTGTCTCTGGTCCCTGTTATCATGCATCATATCCAACCAATGGTTGATATAGCGGTCATGTCGATGCAATCTTTGACTGACACTCCTCTTCCTGTAGGGGATGATGCTTCTCTTGACCTTGTTGTCTTGCATCCTGCTCAACCAACGATCGTGTCGATGCAATCTTCGACCGACACCACCCTTATTTTTGGAGGTGATGCATCTCTTGACCTTGTCGTCTCGCATCCTATTCAACCAATGGTTGAAGAAGTGGTTGCGCCGATGCAATTTTCGGTCGATCCCGCTCTTCTAGTTATAGTTCTAGTCATATACCTTCTATATCATGTTGTCATCATTCCTGATAACGCTCCTTCGGAACACGAGAGAGTTTTTCTCTCCTCGAGTGCTCTGCCTCCAAGTCCCGAGGAGGTTCCTTTCGATTGGGATGGCCTTGTGGGGTATCCTATGCCCCCGCCTATGTCTTTTCCTGTAAGAGACATTATTCGAACTATCACGGAAACTATATACTCTGTTAGTGCTTTATCCTCCTCGACTTGGAGAGATTTTGGTTTTCCCAAGATTATGTCGGTTATTCATAAGATACTAACATTCCACGGAAGTTTAGTACATGAGCCATGGCCTCCCTCGTGACTTGCCGCCTAGAACCTCCCAACCGAGTCCAATTTAAGCTCTTTTCCGACTCGTATAAAAAGTGAAAAGATCACCGAGTGATCTGTCCCTTTCACACTCGTTAAATTGGACTTGAAAGGTTGTGAGTCTTAGTTAAGATCTTTTCTTACTTGTCTTCAAAAAGAGAAAAGATTGCCAAGTGAACTTGTCTCTTTCACACTCATAAATCGGATTAGAAAAGACGTCTATTTGGCACAAGTTTACCCCTTTTCACACCAAGTAGAGTAAAAGACATAAAAAAGGACATTTTTTGGCATCAAGTTGTGATTGCATCTCATGCCCTTGCTTGCAGTATTGAGCCTATAGTCGGTTCTCACTTTGCGATATAAACCGTTTGCCTCAATAGTTTGCATCCTCAACCAAGGAGAGCCTTGTTTATATCCTTCACAATTTGATACCCTATTCCTAGGAGGAAACATTCCCTCGAGTTTCCATCTCCTCCATGCACTTCCCTGCATTGAGCATAGGTACATTCCACTGCTGGAACTATTTTTACTTACTTGCGACACTCGTTTCCCCCTCTGTATCATAGCATTTATTTGTCTATGAAAAAACAAAAAAAGATGGGTGGGAAGGGATTATTATCTTATATTGGCAGCAGTCATGTAGCCTTTGAACAAAGCACAAAGTTATTTGATTCTATTCATCATCATAATTTTGGGATTAGCATGGCCTTAGGAAGTTGATCTCGTTACAGAGTCTTCTCTACCGATTGGTTACTCTTCCAGTCCCTATGGAGAATATCATTGATGCCTCTTGCATCTCATGGTTTCATCATCAAGTCTATGTTGTCGGAGTCTTCCATATGTCTCGTGCTCTTGTTCAAAGGAAGTCTATCAACATGTTTCAACCACTCCTTAGAACTCTTGACCTTGCATGTTGGCCATACCCTCAGTGTGTCTCAGAATCACATTATAATGTAGTCCTATCATGCACCCTGGCCCTACAATCATCATTGGTAGGTAACCTTGAACCCAACAATCGACATTTCATCATTGGTAGTTGACTGGGTGGTTTCCCTTGTGTTCGACGGCAAGAAATCTATTCACACATTGGGATTTGTGCAGTGTCTTGGATGCCATTAGCCTTATTGGTGGTTTCCTCGCCTTTGTCATCAATTTTCATCATTGGTTGCTATTCAGAGGCTCTTTTTCATGTACCGCTTGCACTTGGCACACACGAAAGATGCACAAGGTCGTTGGTTCGTGAACATTTTCTTCATCCGATTTCCACCAAATCATGAAGCTCCTGCTTTGTACCTCTTGTTGACTGATGAGAGATGCCTTAATGCTCTCCTTTCAACGGGTCTCTTTCCATCGACTTCAGCCCATTTATTATGGAAACAGGACCTAGAGTCTTATGAGTACCTTGAAGCTTGCAGTCATTAGTGGTAGGCTCTCTTGCCATTGACAGATGGGAACACATCAATGTCTCCTGATCAATGGATTCCTTAGGTGTTCGACACCGACTCCTTTATTCACACTTGTAGGAATGTACTCGGTGCCCTGATACCTACTTTCATTATTGGTAGGTTGTCTCATGTTTGTTAACGGTATACCTCAATGACCAGTAATCAAACGATGTCTCATTATGTTCGACCTCAACTCCTTTATTCACATGATGTAGATTTTCACCCTTGGCGGATTGTGTAGAAGACTTGAAGACATCATTATGTGGTCGCAGCTTTCATGGGTTGTTGCTTCCTTTTTCATTGGACCAGTACCTATATGACTTCAGTAATCATGGGAGATCATATTGTACTCCATTGTATACAGATATATTCAGATTGGTTTTGAGACTGGTTCTACTGAGCCTTGTTCGTGACTATGACAACTATTGGCATGTAACCACATTTGTATTTTCCTATTCATGGCCACAAACACTTGTTTGGTATATTTTCACATGGATATGCAGTGTATTATATTGGCATCCATGTATCTAAAGTCAGTCCATAATGTAATGAGCAACTAATATTTCCAACTGGGTCCCCATCACTCCACTTCTGGGTTGTTTATAATGTATCTCGGCCATTGTAGATACTCCTCTGATCTCACACATTAGGGGTCATCTGTTATAGAAATATTTTCCTCACCTTATGCAATCTTGCATAGAGGGCCTTTTTCCATTTCCCTATGCAGACTTATCATCCCTTTTTGATGAATCCAGAGCTATAAATACATATTTTTCCACATGTACGCACCTTGCCTATTATACAACATGCGTATATGCAGGCTGCTCCACTACATCTCGCATACAATGAGATTTGTGCCAAAAAATGAAAATGAAATGTCGGGTTTCCATGTTATGATGGGAGATCTCTGATCCTTGGCCTTTCATAAACTGGAAACATTTTGACTCGGCCCTTCAGTTCCATTTGAAGGCTATAAATGGGCCAATTCCGAGCTATGGATAAAAGGAGAAAGCATTCACCTTTGAGAGAAAAGTTACTATGGAGAAATTACTACTTCATATTGAGTCTGCATCCCTTTGTCCTTTAAGTCTGAACACAGTGTTCATCCCCCAAGATCTTCCCTTATTGTTGGAGAACATCATTGTCTCCCTTCTATGAGCTTGCCTTTGGTGGAGGATTGAAGTGGTGGAGGCCCATCTGGAAGGAACTTAGTTTCTTGGTTCTGAACTGTGCCGACACGGAAGTCTGTAATGTTTTCAATTTTGTTGATCATTTATTAATAGAAATACTCCTTTCTTGTCCAATTGATATCATGCAAATATATGATTATTATCCATGGGCATGTTTTATTGGATTATGTTATCTAATGTGCTAAACTTTTATATTATCACTATATGCTTTCTCTGCTTGTTTGTTGAGAACGTATTGCAGGTATAAAGATTTGGGTCGAAGTGCTCAATGGTGGACATCATCAAACATTTGGACGAGGTAGGCCTCTTTCTTATCTCTCTTGCACATTGGTTTATATAGCATATGTTGGAATTGAGTTGATTTCTGCAGTCATACCTATCTATTGTGGTTTACCCTAGCCATAGAGAGCTTTTCCCTCGTAACAGAGGCTTCCCTAAATATAGGATTATCAATGCTATGGAATGGGTGTTCAAAGTGAAAAATGAAGAGTAAGCCTTGATAAAACAAAGTGGTTGTAGTAATGGTATGTAGTAGTGGAAATGGAGAAAGAGGGTATGGAAAATAAATGAAAGGGAAATGAGGGAAACAAGGAAATGGGATGATGTAAGACTAGTCTCTATCAATATAAGTATTAATGGAGATATGAAACATGAATGAATGAAAGAACTAGTGTGTTACAATCAACTACTTTGAGGTAGGCGATATGGTTGAAAAGGGTTAGTTTACCATATTCAACCACTTGGATGAAAGAACATATTTGATGCATTTATCACTTGGATATGTACTTAAGGTAAAAGGAATTGGCTTAATACAATTTACCCCAAAGTATTTTCTGAAAACAAGCTATAGAATCAAGGGTGCCACTCATCAATACAAACGTGAATTAGTTTTTTTATGGCTGAAATGTACTTCCAAAACTGCAACTTAGTTTGATAGAAAATTGAAAATAAGGGCATAAATAAAAAAACAAATAAATGAGAGAGAGAGAGAGAGAGAGAGAGAGAGAGAGAGAAATTCCTCACATTTTCTTAATCCTAAATGAATATGGAATTCATTACTAAACTTTTACATAAGTATGATAACAAGAAAAATTGATAGGATATAAACAACAATTGAAAATCATAACATAACCCTACAACAAAGTAGATCAATACCTCAAATGCTTCATTAGTCTTCAAATGTTTGATACACAAGAGAAACTCAACATCATTTCCAAGATCTTACAATTTCCTTCCTTTTTTCCACTTCTTAACAATCCTCTTATTGCCAAAGATCCCCTTGGAAATGGAAAGGAACTCATCTTTAGATAGAGCAAGTCAAATCTCTCATACAATAAAATATATTATTTTTTAACTAACTCCATGACAATTCAACAAATTATAAAACATTGGTGTAGTTAGATCCATGGTTGAAAATAACAAGACATATGGACTCTAGCCTCCTCAAGAGAGGTTGCCCTCATCCAAAAATAGACAATGATATGTACAAAAAATCTCTAAGAGAGGATGCATTTTCATAAATAGGTATTATACCAAGTCAAATGCTAAATGGGTCAACATAGAAGTTTCCCTCTAAGAATAGATGCATGCTAAAATATAATAAAATACTCTTCAATCTAGGAGGATCTGCTCAAGGGTCCACCTATAAGAACTCACAAAGTGTGCCCTCCAAGGTGCATGAGAGATATAACAACAAAATATTTATCCTAGGAGAATACTCCATAACTAACCTCCAAAAATTGACAGTGGCCAACAAGATATATGCAACGAATCCACATTTGCAAATCCCAAGGCAACTAACTCCATGGATAAATGTGCAAGATGAAGTAGTTAAACTCCAAAATAATAAGTGGGAAACTTCCAACAAAACAAATCTAGGGTGAATTAGGGTTTTGACCATACCAAAACTCCTTGAAATAAATAAATATACACCTCTAAGAATAGGAATAATAACAAGAATTGCCTCCACAAGTTCACCCTCCAAGGATATGCTCAAAAATAGTAATCGGAGAAATTAAATGTATGCAAAATCCACACATGTGGCCCTCCATGTATGCCACACGCCCCTCCATAAAACTCCTCCATAACAACCTCCAATAAAATAATATATATGTCAAGTCAAAGAGGTGAGAGCGCTCTCCAATGAAATTCAAATGATAACAAGTGTAGTTGGAACTTCCACGCAATAAATATGAGAGAGTACCTAGGAGAGGTTCTCCCCAGAAAAGTGTGCCATGTAGCTACATCAACCACCCACGCAAATAATAAAATATTGTCCAATGAAGTGTTCCCTAGGAGAATGTGTCGACCTTTCCAAGAAACAATAAAATAATGCATGTCTTGGTAACTATGCCCAAGAAGGGGGTGCATATAATGTCCCCACTTTGGGACATCAAGGTATTACAGAGTGTTATGATGACCAAAGTAGCCAGATGGAGATTATAGCAAGTACAAAATCTATTGAGGGGTATTTTGGGGTCCGGATTGCATCGCTCATCTTATTTCATCATTATGATCCATTTCGCACAGCTTGGATTTGGTTCTGTTGCATTTCGACGATTTCCATGATTTTGAGTTATTTTGGGCTATAAGATAATTAAATGCACTAAGGAGGTCATATTGGGCATAATACTTGGAGGAACCTCTTAGTGTAATAGCTCATTGGAATCAGGAGGAACCACACTACAGGATAGAATGATGAAAAGTGACTTTCAGTGGCCAGGGAAGCCACAAGGATAG
>SNQJ01S0110033.1:0-12874 GCA_010110895.2 Picea sitchensis
TTTTTCTCTTCCAAAAGGTGTGATACTTTGTCAACATGTTGTACATGCTCTTCCCAAGATTTGTTGTAGATTAGTATGTCATCAAAAAATATTAACACAAATTCTCTGAGGAAGGGTTTGAAAATAGAATTCATCAAGCTTTGAAATGTTGAAGGTGCATTAGTAAGTCCAAATGACATAACTAAAAACTCATAATGCCATTCATGTGTTCTAAAGGTTGTTTTTGGAATGTCTTCCTTCCTCATTTTGATTTGATGATATCCCAAACGGAGATCCAACATAGTAAATAAAATTGCTCCATGGAATTCATCTAATAATTCATCAATGACAAGAATAGGAAATTTATCTTTGATGGTCATTTTGTTGAGTTGTATATAATCTTGACACATATTCCATAAACCATCCTTTTTCGTAACCATCACTACTAGTGAAGAGAAATAACTTTGGCTAGTTTGAATTATTCTCGCATCTAACATTTCTTGGATCATATATTGAATCCCACTCTTCTGTGCATATGGATACATGTAAGGCTTAATGCTAGGTGCCACACTTCCTAGTTTCAAATGAATAGCATGGTCATGATCTTGAGCAAGTGGAAGACCCTTAGACATCTCTCCAAATACCTTGGAATGGTTGATGATAACTATTTGGAGATCCACTAGAGAATAGACTATAGATGTTTGAACATCTAGTGAGTACAATTGTGCAATTATACCATGGTGTCCCTTTTTGAGTAATTTTTCATGTTATTAGAGCTTGTCACCTTGGAGGGTTTCCCTTGGATACTTATAAGCTCACTTTCTTTGCCTTCTAAGGAAAATCTCATTAAAAGATATTGAAAATTAAGGACCATTGTTCCCAATGATTGTAACCATTGGACCCCTAATACAACATCAACAACACCCATTTGGATATAAATCATGGGACTATGCAATAAATACTCCCCCACATTGATCTTAATACTATGGCACTTCCCAGAATAGTTTATGGTACCTCCATATACAATTATTACTTGAAAATATGGTACTGGAAATACAAAGCAATTGAGATCTTTTGCTAATTTGTTATTGATGAAGTTATGAATATTACCATAATCAATCAACATTGTTACCTTTTTCTTTTTGATGTGTCCTTGTATCTTGAGGGTTTGAGGATTATTTGTGCTAACCAATGCATGACAAGATATCATTGGAGTAGTCCCTTATAGATCTAGATATTGTGATGGTTGAAATTTGTTGATCTTCTTCCTCTTCATAGTCTATATAAAATAATTTCTTCTCATCGCATTTATGCCCCTTACTGTACTTGTTGTCACAATTGAAACATAGTCCCTTTTCTCTTCTTTCATCCATTTGTTGAGGTGTCAACCTTGTCGATTGAGTGGGTTAGGAGAGGGAACATGGTGCTCTCTATAGTTGTTGGTGGTCACCCTTCTAGTGGCCATATTTTTGTTTTCCATTTTCTTTGCCATACTAAAATCTTGCTCTAGGGATTTATATTTGAAGAGACACACCTAATGTTGAATGTTCTCCTTTAAAGTGTCCATAAAGAGCTCTAACAAATTATCCTTGGGAATGTTCTTTACCCTAAGATTGAGCTTTTGGAATTGTTGAATGTGCTTTGTAATTGGACCTTTTGTCAAAGATTTATCAATTGAATAAAGAATTTATTGCTCTTAATACCCCATAATGTGATATCAATTCATTCATAAAAATGGACCAAGAGATAATATAATTATTTTTTCTTTCAAAAAGCCATTGATACCAAAACAATTGATCATTTTCTAAATACAAGCATGCAATATGTACCTTTTGTAAGCTTGGAAATTAGTGTAGATCAAAGAATTGCTCCATATGGAATATCCATGTTATAGGATCATTTCCATTGAACTTCCTCATATCGATCTTTGGAATGAAGTATTTTCTTGGTGTCGTATTGAAACCTCAATGATGTGGATCTTGAAGTGATGAATAATCATGATTTTGTGACTCAATATTTATTTCCTCTGCATTTTTATGATTTCATTGCATTTTTATATCGCATTTAGGGAGTATCTCATATAAATCATGTAAGATCATGGAAGAAATGGAATTTTTCAATTCTAACATCTTTGTTTCCATATGCCCCCAATTTTCATCCATCTTCTTTTCCACCTTTCCAAACTAGTGAAAGTTTTCTTCTCTTTCTTCTTGAGTCATGGTTGAGATCTCTAGAGGTTTAGTTGTTGAAATAAATTTTGAAGGAACCTTTTGAGCCATGTGAGAAAATAATAATTCTCCTCTTTTTCCTCTTTATCACAAATTTTGAATCATCAAAAATAGATCTTCCAATCAAAAGTTATGTCGATTGTAAGTTATATACCTTTCAAACCATTAATTTGGAGTATGTTTGGATGGTTGACCTTTGTCCTAATATATCTCTAAAATTTGAACCCTTCTGAGTCTGAAATTTTGGCCTATGGTACTTTGATGTGACTTCTTAAGCTCCTGAAAATTTCACAGTCTGAACCTTCACTGATAAAAATTTATAGCACAAATACCAAAATGAATTGTTTAAGACTAATTTCATGATTAGTAAAAATCCCCAACTTCCACAAGATATGTCTCACAAATTGTAATGATTCAAATTCTAAAAATAAAAATAAAAATCCACAAGTAATTCACTATGTCTCCTCGGGATTCTGAAATTTTTTAAGTTTGAAACTTCACCGAAATGTTTTTATAGTGAAAATAAAAAGATGGCTCATTGTGAATCATCAAGAGGAAAAAAAACCCTAACAATGGCAGCTTACCAAAGCTGGTTTCTCTAAACCCGATGGATTAATTGAATCCATGCCTCCTTGCATGGGGCCAACCCCATGAAAAATCAAAGGCTACAGTCCACTATTTGATTATTCTGACAACATATTATCATAATCAGAGATATTATCTTCTCCCAAAATCAATCCCTCTTATGCCTCACATGCTCTAGACAATGTCTGTCATGCACTGGATAGGGTGTCGAAGTTACCTCTAACAGATCATTTCTAGGCATGTCCATTGCTAGTCAGACACCACATTTTGTTGGGTACTACAGAGGCCCACTCGATCCCCAATGACTTTAATACTTGCAACTACTCTCAAGGGGATTCATGCAATGGATCTACAATTGTTACTATTCCCTTACCCAAGCATTCATCACCTATTAGATCACATTCAATTTCAAAGGATGTGAAACTTTCTACTGAAAAGAAAAGGTTACAGGAAAAGTCCTCGACAAATGCTCGTCCAGCGGACTTGAAGACTGAAACTAATGAAGAGTTTCACCCACATGCAAGGGAAAAAATCAATAAAATCATTAAAGCATGAGGGGGATGAGTTGCATTAGTTGTGGGAGAAGACTTGCAAGTTTCTCAAATCGCAGATTTACATGGTTGTTCCATTGTGGGGAAATTCATGGGTAGACCTATGGCGTATAACATTGTACTGGCCTAGATGGAACAGGAATGGAAACCATCGTTGGGTTATATATCAATTTTCCATCTACTTTATAGAGGTTGGATGGGAGTGATCTTACAGAAATAAAAATAAAAAATAAAAAATAAAAAATAAAAAAAAAGTAGATGCAGAAGCTATCCTCATTGGTTAATGGTATTGGGACTTCCACCTTCTCTGCTCTCAACCATGACATCCACTTTTTGATGCTCGAGAGGAGAGCCTCACCATCTTTCCAATATGGATCAAAATTCCATATTTACCAATATAATTCTAGTCGGATGAGGGGCTTTGAGTCATTGATGAGGTCTTGGGAAACTTTATCACTACAGATAATCCCTATAAATCCTCAAACTATCTCTCGATAGCCCAAATTATGGTGGATATCGATCCTAGAAAGGGTCTTTTTGAATCGATGGATATTGTGCTTGGGGATAAAATTTATACACAACATCTAAATTATCTTCATGTGCCATTTATATGTGCTCATTTCCACCTTGTGGGACAGGTATTTTTCTGTTACTTTTCAGAAAGGGCATGTACTCATACATCCAAATAAATCTAGCACAGACAGTGGAGTTGTCATCGGGTTAAGAGAGGGCACTTTATATAGGTTACAGGGCAATCTTGTTTAGGATTTGATACACGACAGTGACAACCTAAGTGAGTTGTGGCATGAGAGGTTGAGACACCTACACTGCAAGGATTTGTCAATTATGAGGGGGATTGTTATAGATCTTTCAGAGTAAAATATTGAGTAGTGCGGAGTGTGTAGAGGGTGTGCACTTGGAAATAATGCCAAGGATTATTTTCCAAGCAACAAGAGTAGGTCCAAGGGGATCTTAGATCTTATCCATTCATATGTGAGTGGGTCGATGTTAGTAGCATCATTACAGGGATCGTGATACTATGTGACGTTTATTGATGATTTTTCCAAGAAAACTCGGATCTTCTTTATGAAGACCAAGGATGAGGTCTTTAGTCAGTTTCAAGAGTTTAAAGCTCAGGTAGAGAACCAGAAATGTAAGAATACCAAGGTCTTGAGGTTGGATAATGAGGGAGAGTACACCTCCAATGACTTCAAGAATTTGTGCAAGGAGGCGAGGATCAAGAGGGAGTTGACAGTCTCATACAACCCTCAGTAGAATGGGGTTGCATAGAGAAAGAATCGGTTCATCATCGGTTCTTCCAGGGCTATGATACATGACCAGGAGTTTCCTATGTTTATGTGAGTAGAGGCATGTAATATGACAATGTATGTGTAGAACAAGACTCCTCATAGGATATTGGGGGATAAGACTCTGGAGGTGTAATACCCATGTTTCCCCTAGTTTGTAAATATAACTATAACTAGCCAAAGTACTATGGTGGACTAAATATGTGTGAATGTTTGATTTGATGAACCCTTGTATAAAAGGGTCAATGTGTGAATTTATAATAGAATTTGAATATGTGTTGCACAACTATTGAAAGGGGGGAAGTTTTCCAAGATAGACCATGGATGTTATGAGAGAGATGGTGTAGGGAAACCAAGTATGGTTGAGATGACCCTCACTAGACCAGTACCTACTGGGAGTAATTGCTCAACAGTCCTCTGGCCCAGAAACGAATTACCAGTCATGCTAGTAGCTGGAAGCCCATCCTCAAGAGTTAATGAGGAGATGGGGTAGGGTGCCCATCTGTAAGGCTTCTAGGACTGACCACAAATTAGGATTCAAATCCACGCAACCTTGTTGAGGAAGGAAAGAAATGAGGTAATTCAGAGGACAGAGACAGATCTGTGAGATAGAAGAATAGAGAAAACACTCTCCCAAGAAGGGAAGTGAACAGACTTTGATTCTGAAGTTGAGAAAGGAAAGATGAGAAGTAAGCTCGATCTAGCTATAAGAAGCTTGGGGCATGGTTTTTCTACAAGCTTATAAATAAGGCTAACGAGTAACTAGGGAAGTACTCGTGCAAACCTCCTTGCTTGGAGAAGAGAAAACCAGTGCCCAGTTTCTGTGGGAGAAGGAGAGTAACATTCATCCCTAACTATTGTAGATAAAAGAGAAAGAATATCTCTCAGAGCATCAAGGTCTAGCTTGGGGGTGGTCAGTGGTAAATTCAATAGGAGTGGTTGTGCCTATGGTTGGGAGGAAACATGAACCCCTTTCAGCAGTTGCTTCACATTTTCCATTTTTGATAAGTATTTTCATACTCTGTTTATTATATTGGATGTGATGATGAAATGTTTGTGTTTATGATTCAGTCTTTCAGTAGTTGAACAGTTATTACAAATGCTCTGTGATTTCTGTAAACTTTTATATCTATATGATCTTTCAATTTATCTTAGTTTTGTTGCTAGATAGTTATAAGACGTGAATCCATAGGAGTGATGGGGTAGGATTGACTAAAATGCCTAAGTCCTACCAACCCTATGAAGTTTAACTTAGAGGGAATGTGAAGTTCGAGTTTGTGGGAGAAGGGCATTTTCCTTCAAACTAACCATCCATGTGACCGAGGGCTCATGCCCGTGTTCTTAACCCATTGGAGGAAAAAGGATTTTCTCCTAGCCCATAAGTTTTCCCAAAGTACCCAAATGACCAGGGCCTAGGAACCCTACGCTGGTTTGAAAGGAGCTAGCTCATTCAGCTTCAGGGCTTCGGGACTTGTGACATCACAATCCTCAAAAGTAGTCAGAGGTTGAAGTTGTGAATCGACGAGGACTGTCGATATGGAGATCGAGTATGGATCTCTCTCAGTCGTTAGATTGGACATAGGAGGGGAGGGGTTAAGTGCTTCGGCAAAATATTACTTTGGGAGATTTGAAAATGCATAGCGTCGAAACTTCTGAATGTCGGAGTCGCAAAGTAAATATGGACCGTTGAACTAGAGGGATATATGTCCACAGATCCATGGTTATCTGAGACTTTGGGTATTCGTTGATTTAGAAACACACAAGGTTTCCCTGTAGGTCGACAAGCCAAAGTAAATACTGGCCATAGGCGCTAGGTACATGTGGTGACATATCTGTCGTGGTTCGGAGGGGAAGGCAAGAGACACACTCACCAAACTCCCAAATTTCAAACTGCTGGAGTAATGTGGACTGTCGATCTAAGGGAGCCACCTTGGACTACCCAACTAAACGAGAACGCATTATGGAGGGACACGCGGCCCTACCCGTTCCTCGTCAATTGTTGATCGCTGAACCAGGACCGTCGAATGAGGGGGTACGTGGAAATCGATCCCCTAGTCTGAAGGTTCCATACTGTAGAGGAAACCAGTCAAGAGTTTACAAAGTATGAACTCGCCGAAGTCACGAGTGTCGAAGCGGATCTTGACCATTGGTCGAAGAGGATACGTGGTGCAAGATCCCATAGTCTGGAGACTTATCTCTTCAGGGGATTTGCATCAAGAGGGTTTAGTAAGCTCTGAAGTCGAATCTGTGAAGTAATGAGAGTTGTAGATCTAAGGATCTACGTGGAATCCTACTGACCAATAAATCAAAGGGATGGGTGGTTATCGGTCTAAGATGACATGGCTCGATGATGTGATCTGAGGTGATGTGGGCCCGCATTACATGTGCCATGTGTCACCCATTTTTGGAGGATTCACATACCCATTGTGCCTATTAGAGCATTACATGTGTCACCCCCTATCGAAGACATGTGTCACCCTTTGACCCTCGCCGCATGTCAACTTTTGGTTGTGCCTATTACCATATGTAGTTGGTGACATATTCAGGATCCCGGGATTTTGGATCACTTTGGAGTTTGGAAGAGTTAGGGCGAGGTACAACATAGGAACATTCAACATAAATCATCGATCGTCGAACACTTATGGACCAACGACGACCGTCGACGATCGAAATGCCGAAACATAGGAACGTTCAATGTAAATCGTCTATTGTTGAACATTGATGGACCAATGATGAACGTTGATGGTCGAAATGCCGAAACATAGGATGTTCAATGTTAAACATTGAACGTCGATCGTCGAAAGGTTAAGGCCATGTGGTGATATTTCAGGACTTCGGGGATTAGAAAGAAAGAGTCTTCCTCACCAAATGTCGAACCCCTTTTTAACCATAGATCTCGATAGAGGATGTGAACCGTTGATCCCCTTCGTTGTTCGGCGATCTGAGAGTTTTGACAACACTTTTGGAACTCCTAAAGCTTGGAAACTTCTGAAGTGTCAAAAAATTTGCTAACATAGGCTCTTAGCTCTTGGTTTTTAGCCCGAGGTCACGAAGAGGACCCCGCTAACTAGTTTAATCACTTAGTGAGAGATGTGAGATTTGGGTAAGTTGTTTAAGAGGGTTTTTCTTAAGCAAGGGACTAAATATGAACCAGGGAAAGAGAAAAATTGATGCCCCACCCCTAGAAAGACTATTTAGGGGTTGGGTGTGTTACAAGAGGAGGCATTCTTAGGAGTGAAGCCAGATATAGGAAATTTGAGGATATTAGGTTTTCCATTCTACATCCATGTGTATGTGGAGAAGAGGACAAAGGTGGAGCCTTTTGAATAGAAGGGTCTATTTCTGGGGTATAGTGAGACCTCAAAGGATTACAAGATCTTTATTTCAGCACAAAGGAAGACAATTGTGAGTATAGATGTTAAGTTCAAGGAGAACTCAACATCCAATAGATCTCAGGAGTCATCAACAATGACAAAGAATGAGGCGCAGTAGGCTCCAAATGATGAGTAGTAGTCAATAGTTCAGACTTTAGGTGGGGAGGAGGAGTTATCCCCTTCTAGTCCTGTTAGGAGATCCAGTTGGCTATTACAGACATTGAAGGATGTTGGTGAGTCTCCTAGGAGTGCGGTCAAAGAGCATAGGCCTCCAAAGAATTTTTCAAACTATATGGCACTTATGAGTAGAATCATTGATGTTGATCCTTCCAGTTTTGAGGAAGCTACAAATCAACAAGTATGGTGGGATGCCATGGTAGATGAGTACACCTCTATTATGAGGAATGATTTTGGGACATAGTGTCGAGACAGGAGGGGAAGTCAGTTGTGAGTTCCAGGTGGCTCTACAAGATCAAGCATGTTGCATATGTTAGCATCGATAATTTCAAGGTGAGGTTTCTAGTGAGAGGGTTCTCCCAAAAAGACGGAGTGGACTATGAGGAGATGTTTTCTCTAGTCGTCGGGTATGCTTCTATTCAAGTTGTTATTTATATTTCTTCAGCTATGAGGTGGAGGATAAATAAGATGGATGTGAAAACAAATTTCTTCAATCGGATCATTGAGGAGCAAGTATACATAGAGAAACCTCAAGGCTTTGAGGTACATGGGAGGGATTCTCATGTGTGTAGGCTTAAGAAATCCTTGTACAAACTCAAACATGCACCCAAGGCATGGTATTCCAAGATTGACAGATACTTGCAGAATATGGGCTTCACCAAGAGTGAGGTGAATCCTAACTTGTACTTCATAGTTGTGGGAGAGGATCCTCTCATCTTGGTTTTGTACATAGATGATTTGTTTCTCATAAGTGTAGAGGAACTTATTGTAGGGTGCAAAGCGAATTTAGCTAGTGAGTTCGAGATGAAGGATATTGGCTTGATGCATTATTTCTTGGGGTTAGAGGTATGGCACATATTAGGAGAAATCTTCCTTGGACAATAAAAGTATGTTTCAGTAGATATCTTGAGGAGATTCAAGATGGAGGACTGTAAACTGATGGCTACGCCTATGGTTACCAATCTGAAGAAGGTGATCACTTCATATTCAAAGTTGGTAGATCTTAGGATATACAGACAACTAATAGGGTCCTTGATGTATTTGGTCAACACCATGCCAAATATATTTTTTTCTATGAACACCTTGAGTCGGTTCAAGGTGGAGCCGAGGAAGGTGCATTGGATTGCATTGAAACATGTTCTCGGGTACTTGAGAGGTATGATGGAGTATGGATTGAGGTATCTTGGAGGATATGGAGTGGATTTACAAGGATATACAGACTCATATTGGGAAGGAAGTGTAGTAGACAGAAAGAGCACCTTAGGGTCTTGCTTCAGCTTCGGATCAACAGTGATTACTTGGTTCAGCAAAAATAATAATTTTGTAGCACTTAGTTCAGCAGAGGTAGAGTATATGGTAGCGATTATGGATATCTATGAAGCCATTCGATTTCACAAATTGCGTACAGGTTTATTTGATCAGGAGTTGGAGCCTACGATGATATGTTGTAATAATCAGAGTTGTATCAAACTCTCAAAGAATCCATTATTCCATGACATGTCCAAGCATATTGAAACTAGATACCACTTCATCTAGGATAGGATCCAGAAGGGAGCAGTGAGGCTTCAGTATATTTCCACATATGAGCAGGTTTTCGATATTCTGACCAAGCCCTTGGAGAAAGGGAAGTTTGTGTTTTTTAGAGACAAACTTGGAGTGGTGCAGAATACCTTCCTCGCTAAGAGGGAGTGTTGATGCATGTAGCATTGGAAAGTTATTTCTGCATATGCTTGGTGTCTAGCATGTGAAAGTCATCCAAAGCCTTCTATATTGGTGATTTTACTTTACATAAAGGAATTGTTAAAGTAAAGTGATTTTATTAATTAATCATTTAATTAATAGATTATTTAAGGAAACTGCTAAAAGTAATTAGCATGTAATTTAAATCTCAAGTGAAGTGAAAAGTAATCTCAACTATTAATCACTCTGGAGATTAGAAATAGATTATAACTCATGATTATAAAAACAAGTCTAAGGTGAAGGAGGAAGACATTGGAGACATCTTGGTCGTGTTGATTGAGAGAGATTGACAGAGGATAGAGAGAATTGGATCATGAAGGATTGTGATTCAAGGAGATATTGGATAGGTGGAGAAGGACTTCCATCTAGAGAGCGTATCATTGAGAAGAGAGAACAGAGGCTACCACAAGTGGGTTTCAATCAAGTGAATCCATAGGGAAGAGTTGTGTCATACGAAGTTTTCCATATAGGATGTTTGTACGTGTACACAGGCACCAGTGGAGACAGGTGAGTATACACGGGCACGCTTAAGGGGAGGCATGTACATCTTGAAAATCATGTTGGATTGGGTCGTACATCAAAACAGACTTTTTCAAGTTTGTCTGCAGTTATATTTCTCTCAGTGAACCATTATCCATGTTATGGGAGCCATGCTTTTAGCATAATAAAATAATTCTCAACAGTGCTTTTCCTTCTAGGTTTTTTCCAGGGGTATCTACCCAAAAATATTGGTGTTTATGTGTGCATGATTTGGTTTCTAATTTTTGCTTCTGCTATATTTATTGAGTTGAATATTTCAACAATGTATTTTTGTTTTGTGAGTTTCTGATCTGATTTGCAATAAGGAAATCACTAGATAACAAGATACTTAGGTGCTCGAGTAATGGGATTTCAACATTGTAGCCAAATCCATGTGGATTTTCCTTATATAGGAGAGTCTTTGGAAAAACATACTCATTGCAAAATACATCTCCCTCTTTATATTATGGATTGTGTCCAACTCATAAACAAGCACAACCCGATTTCATCTTCACAATGGAGGTCATTAACACAAGCATTTCCAATCCTTGGCAATTATCTAGCCCGGAGAGTAGGTAACAGTTCTCAAGTCAGGATTGGATCCAATGTGCTCATAGGGTGTGATGGAAAAAATTTCATGAGGATAATCTTATCCAGATTCTCATAACAAAAGAATTATGCACTTTGAATTTGATAGTTTAGATTTATGTGGTGAGAGTTTCTTTTTTTAGAAGTTTTTGGAAGAACCACAGTATTCTCGATTGTTTCTCGAACAATCGAGAATACTATGGTTCTTCCAAAAACTTCTGAAAAAACACTTTGAATTAGTTGGAAAATTTGGAGGCGACCACCATTTGGAATCAATCTTGGCACTCCTCAGCTAACTTGGAATTCGTTGTACACTGGGAACATGATTGGGAGAATTATATCTCTGCTCTTCACTAAGCACATATACATCTTATAGAGAATTTGTATGAACTTTCATGGGCATATCCACATTCTATAGGCTCATATTTGGCCAAGCTCAGATATTACTCATTAAGGAATTGCAAAGAAGAAAACACTATATGGTGGGAAAAATTGATATGGAAAATTAAAGGGCCCCCAAAGACTACCCCCTTATTTTGGTTGGTGCTCAAAGGTCATGTTTTAACATGGGATCGACTACAAAGAATTGGTCATCATGGACCAAGTATTTTCCCTCTTTGTTTTCAAATGGAAGAATCGATCTTACATATAGCCCTTCATTGCGTCGTTGCCAAACTGGTTTGGTCTGATTTGGAGACTCACATAGGTATTACCTGTCTTTTTTCAAAAGATAGCATCTCAAATTGCTTCAAATAATTCTTCATGAATCCTAGTTTATTTAATTCAAAATATTTTCCTCTTTTGGTATCGTGGGGTCTGTGGTTGGCACACACTGAGCAACTCTTTGAAAATAAATTTTGGTCACCCTACAAATTTTGTCAACGGGTTATTACTCTTGCTTAGTTCTACAAATCCTCACCCAATGTTAATCACCCAATATTGATTAATCCACTAAGCATTGATACTTACATTCCTTGGGGATTCTTTGACGACACCTGTCAAGGTCTTGAAAAGAAGTGTGGAATAGGCTTTTCATTGTACCTCTCTTTGACACACTACATTCATGGGGAAAAAAATATTGGAACATGTTCAAATAATATTGTATATTTCTCAGCTCTCTTGACACTACTAAAGCTAGCAGCCTTCAAAGGAATTCATAATTATCATATATACAGAGATTCCAAGTTGTGCATTGGGTGGATGACAAATGTGATACATATTCAACATCTAAATTTGATACAATTAGGTCAGAAACTCCATTACACTGCCAGAACCTTTGAAGATTTAATTTTTAATCATATTTATAGGGAAGTAAATATAGAATCCGATACACTCTCAAAAAAGGTGCTTCAGTTAGCATCAAATGCTCTTGTTTGGGAGAAATTTCTTAAGGGCTCTTCCATAGCCCATGAGGAGGATACTTTCTATTAAAAATAGGTTTTTGTTAGTTCTTTTGATGTATATTTTTTTATATACTCCAGTTGATCTTTGAGAACAATTACATAATCTTCAGTATGTGCTCTTTTTGTTGACTTGGTTGGTTGACCATTCACTTGATTGCACTTCAACACCTTTTGATTATACATCGTATTATCTTAATAGAATGTACAATTTTTTTTCCAGGGAAAAAAAAATATGGTTTGTTTGAGACTAATTTCAAGACTAGTCACAAACCCAACTTCCATAGTATATATCTCAAAAAATACAATGAACCGTATCCTGAAATATTTACCACATGTTCTTTGTTATCTTTCCTCAGTGTCCTAAAACTTGTGTTGTCTGAAACTGCTTGGAAAAACATTTATAGAAAAAATCCCAAGATGACT
>SNQJ01S0110035.1:21706-36786 GCA_010110895.2 Picea sitchensis
GATGGGGGGGGGTCCGGAATGGGATGTTTTTCTGGCAGGTCCCCTTTTCTAACGTGGCAGGAATCCATTGCTCCAGACTCCTTCCACGTACCACTTACCATTTTCTGACATACCCCCTGTCTCCTCATGACATCATTTTCCATTGTTTTCCCCTAAGGGTCACTTCTCATTACTCTGTCAGTCCATTCCCCCTGTTCACCCATTACAAGTCCCTTCACCATGGTCAGTTCCCAATCAACACCCTCCATGTCACCCGATCATATTCATCATTCATTGTTACCTTCCATCTCACGCTCCAAAAGACCCGTTGGCCATTTATTATAGGCTAACTTATCCGCTAGCCTGTTGATCTGTCCCCCGCACCCAACGAGTATCTTTTTGCTCAAAACTACTCTTTTCTTTCATTCTCCCATTGCTTACTTTGTCCTCGCACTAGAGATTTTATCCCAGTTTTATCTCCGTTTCAGTCAGTTGTCCCAAACCACAGTCATCCCCACTAACGCTTTGTTTGAATTACAGGTATTTTCATAGTGATGGCGCCAAAATCCAAGAAAGCAAAATCCAAGGAAAATCCTTTCCTCCTGCCTCCTGTTGATCTCAACAGGATCCATTTGGCTGATAAAGATCATTTAATCGCAGACACCAGGTGCGAATTTGACTTCGCGGATTTGCAGTCATGGATTAAAGACACTTTCTTAGATCAGAGCGATGAAATTGGGCTCTAGGAGTCCAACCTTCCTCTGTATCTTTTCCCCTAGGTTCACCATTTCCCTGAATTTTCCCTCAAATGCTAGGCTCATTACCTCCCCAACCAGAGAGCCATAGTATCTTCATCAGTAGAAACTTTGTTCTTCATCACACTAGAGGCCATTGATCATATGATGAAGATACTCAGAACTGAATCTGCCTCCCCTTTTAATCTTGAAGTCATAATGGAGTTGTACCAGGAACTATCTTTCCCTCAGAGAGCCCAGATTTTTGAGCTTTTCCTCCCACAGGCTGCTTAGCTCCCCAAGCCAAATCCCCTGTATCCTTCCTCCTTGTTCTAAGAGAAGGGAAACCAAGTCATTTCATCAATCTGTGCTCTGCTTGGTTATTTTTCAGACCAATGGGTGGATGAACCCATATTGGGTTTTCTGTCCATTTTCTCCACAGAAGAAAGACCTACCATTCAGTTCAACTACAACACTTTTTGGGCAAACAGTATTCATGAGCAGTTTTCAAATTTCTCCACAGAGGGCATGTTTCAGTATTCCTCAATACTAGCCTACATGTTCACTTTCTTTCAAGCAGGCAGGTTCTCCTTTTCAATGTAGAAAATGGACAAAGATTGGAGGGCGCAGGCGGTAAGATCTTGGACTCCGCTACTTGGACAAAATTCCACAGAGTTCAGTTTCAAACAGTTTATCGAGTAGTTTTACCACCCAGTGGTGAGCATGCTCAGTGGCAGACCTGAACCAAGAATAAATGAGGAGATTCAGAGGATCTTACACCTCTCATACCTTGCAAAAACTGGAGACTGGTATCTTTACCAAAACCACATCGAGATCAGAGTATATGGATGCGAGTTAGCTCCATATAAACTGCCCAAGTATCTGCCCGTAAGGATATTTTACCTGGGGTACATAAGGAAATTGATTAACTCCGATGACATACATTTTGTGTCTCTTAAAAAGAAACAACAACTTAGAATTAAAGGGAAAATAGGGTCTTTCATTTGTAATAGCCGAGGCATCGGGGAGGAAGAAGACAAACTGTTGAAAGAAATGAAGTTTCATGTTAGTTTCATATGGCACTATGATTCGTGCGGGATAATTTCTGAGATGAGGGTTAAAAATAAAAATATTCCATATGTTTATACACCCAAGCCCGAGATAGAGAAGTTCACAAATCAAACAGAATGGGAGACAAACACTATGGTAGAGATATAACAGCAGGACCCTTCGGTCACCATCTCACAGACAACTACACCACAGGTTCCCAAAGAGAAAAGATCCAGGAAGGTTACTTCACCTTCCATCATTGAAGTCTCGGCTGAAGATTTCCAATTACACACCAAAAGGCCAAAAGCTAGTCATACACCTGACATGGTTGATGAAAAGGAAATCCAATCCACTACAACTATGAAAGATGATCGGTCACTTCTCAACACAAGAAACAAATAGATCATGTCTACAGTTTCATCCTAGAAGCCTATGGATACTCCACTAGTTGACCAACCAAGTAAAGTAGGACCAAAGTTGAGTGTTTTTGAGAAGTATGACCTGATCAAAAAGAAAAATTAGTTGCTGACCAACAGTACTTATGCTCAGTTTTGGAAACAGACATCAACGACATAGCACAGACTGTTGTTTGCATTCAATACAAAGAAGGGTAGAATGCACATGGATTTTCTGCAGGCACAGGCGTCGGACCCGAAAGCCATCACTGATTACAAAAGAGAAACATTCGAGTTTCATACTAGAGATGTGCATCCCACTGATCAGATGGATCTGCAAAGGCAAATTGGAGAAATGGTTTTCTCCACTTTGGAAAATGCTTCTACTACGGTTGCTAAATTACAGATATCTCTGAGAAATGTTCAGACACAACTAAAATTAGAAAAGATATCATCCTTTGCAAAGGATAAAAAAATCAAGACATTGGATGAATTGGTCCTCAAGATCAGGCATGACCCCTCGAATGTGAAAGCAGTCAAGGATATGTTAAAAAAGAAAAATGTCGATATAGCATCTCCGAGGAAACAGTTGAAACTGCCACCAATGGAATATGCACAGGCAAAGGAGATAGCTGAGACAGAAGGGGAAAAGGATGAGATGCTCAAGTTGATCATGGAGTAGAATGCATAGTTGAAAGAGATGGAAGCAGAACTGGAAAGGTTATTGAAAGAGAAGGAACAATCAAAGCCTATGGAAGTCATTCCATTGAGCACAGTTCCACTCACAAGAGTAAGCACAACATCTACAGCGGAAATACCCTCCGCATAAATTCCCTCAGGAACTCCACTGATAGCTCTGGAGAAGACAGTAGAACTGTAAAACTCCATGGAGGAGATGAACTTGCAAGAGACAGAGATTGGAAGACTTAAAAAGGAGGTTGAGAACCTTCAGGAACTCAAGTCTTCTTACCAAACCAGTTACTCCATGGAGAAACAAACATCAGACAAGCTCAAATAGGAATTACAACAGCTTCAAAAGCAAACAGGGGCAGACAAAACACTTGTTGAGGCCAAGGAAAGTGTCTGGTTGGATATCTCCAAATCCATAAATGAAATATGGCCTATGGTACAAATCATGTTTGAGCAAAACGAACTGGTGCAAAGAAGCAAGCGGCCTATTGAGAGAATAAGAGGAGAATTGGGAGAGATGCCCGCAGAAGCCACTGAGATCATTAAATTTCTGAATTAAAAAACCAGAGAAGAGTTAGAGGAGTTGAATATTGAAGATAGGACGGAAACCATCCTCAAGGTCAAGAGGGTTCTGACCAAAAGAGGACTAATGCTACAGCTGGAGGAAAAGGTCCAGATTATGGACACAGGAGTGCAAAGATTTTTCAGCAAAATTGAAGCTCTGCAGAAGAAAGGCCTCCCTGGCTTAAGGGTCACATATGACAAGTTAATGACACTCTCTGATTATAAAAAGAAGCTAGCCACAGTGGCCAAAGATAGCTCAAAATTCTCGGGAATGCAGGGTTGTATAACGAGCAAGGCATTCTTAGAATCTTTGCAGTCAGACATCAGCATACAACACGAGATCCAGTATATTTTCATCGTCAGGCCAACTTTTTCCAAGTATACAGAGATGGATGAACTATACCGAAGACTACTCAAAGTCATCATTCCTAGTCATCTTCGATGGGAAGAGCTATGCAATTTGATCGAGTAAGAGCTTAGGTTTCCAAGCCCAATCAACAATCCAATCGGACGAAGTCGTGCAGAGGACTCAGCAACGGTTTACCCCAGAAATCAACATGAAGATTTCAACACATCATCAAGCAGTTCCTGAATTTTTGTATCTTGTTGAGTTAGTTAGCTAAATTTAGAACTGCCACGTACTGATATTTAATGATAGGATCGTATGTAATTTTTTATTATAAATACTTTAAACTTTGAAGTATCGAGGGTTGATCTTTACATCCTGTAAGCCATAAAGAATGTAATTATTCATCAGGATATCTTCCAATAATACAAAGGGATGTTTCACAGGATTCTCGCGTGTTATTCATTGGTGATGTTTACTTTTCTGTGTTAAATGTTTCTCTCGCTCAGTTGCCATATTTTTTTCTAATCTAATCTTTTAAAAGTAGCACATGTTGCAAGATTTATCTTTGTATACCCTGTTTCTGACTTTGAAAGATCTTAATGTTTATCTTTATGATATTATAGTGAAGAAATTCTTAAATGCTTTTTTACTTTAATAGATATTCTCGTCTTTTCTGCTATCCATCACTTTACTGCTAAAGAATCCAATGAATGCATTATCTTGCCCTATGAAAAGAATCTTTTAATTTCTGTTTAGATCTCTGTCTTTATAATACAGACCCCATAGCCCAATGGAGGCGTAAAAACGTTTTCAGCCAACTTAACAAAAACAAAAACAAACCATTCAATCTTATTTTATTTAACTAGCCTAATATCTCAAAGTTAAAACATATCTAAATCATATAGAGAGATCTCTCTCTGAAGCTGGTAGGGCTAGATTCCAGTTTCGAAGTGGTTGGATAAAGTTACCTCTGGAAAATTTCTTCTACTCTGACAACCTCTGGGAATTTACAGAGCGATAACATCTTGATCTACAACTCCGGGGCTTCCACCTAGTCTTTAAAACTCACACAACTTTTACATTCCGAATGCACGATTGTCGTTGATCTAAAATGCGCTTGGGATCTCTTTCATTTGAAAAATAAATACGCCCATTGCTTGTATTTTAATCCCGAAATGGACTGCTTTGAATGTTGCATTGGGACGCTTCTGTGCAACAAAGGAATTGGTCGTCCTGCGACCCTTTGACATCTATATGTGATAACATTTGGCTCCACAATGGATGGCATGCTTCATGAAAGCTTCCAAGAAAGAACAGTTCCAGTGCCTTAGCTGTTGGGTTGTGGATTCGAGCTCAAATAGATTTGTTGAAGGCAACAGACTGACATGCACACTACTCTACTTACAAAAAATAAAACAAACACACATGATCCAAAAGGAGATTATTTATGTACAATCCTAGACTAACTGAATTTTTACAATGTGCTAGGTGAAACAAAACTTCCACCATAGCCACCCAAACTACCTGGTGATATAATTCTTCTCTTCACTGCAAATGATCCACAAAAGGTAAGGGAAGTATGACAACGGAAATAAAACATGTTTTGGATCACTGACAATACCCCCAAATGATGATAAGATGAATAATTTTGCAGGATCCAATGATTTTGGAAAACTCAACTCCATATACAACCCCACAGGGTCATAAAATTTATAATAAGGCATGCTCAACTGGTAATAAATTACCTCCTTTATTTCATAACTGCTCACCTATTGTTTGATATTGTCCGCAGGTCTAGGTTCAAGCATGGTGAATGGAGGTTTGATGATTCACTTCTCTTTTGCATTCTCTGATAACGTCTGCTAGTTAATGGCAAGAGATCTTCTCATGTATATCAATGAATGGATGTTTCTCTTTAACATGCTTCTCATTTATAAGTAATGGAGATGAGATAAGTTGGACATTTAGCTCTTTCGTTTCTCCTTCATGGATCTCCCAAGGATCAGATCCATAATTATCATATACATGAACTGTGCTACAAGGTTCCAAAGAAACCATGAAAAAACTCTACTCTTCATCATCTTCACTGGGATATTCATAAAAAATTGGTTGTTTTTGGTTAGTATTTGAAACAAATTCTTCATCATAAGTAGGACTGCCAAAAACATCTGTTTCGAGAAAAGAAATATCCTCTGCATTTTCTTCATAAGAGAAACAAACAAAAATTTCATCCGATGTAGATGAATAAGGGAGAGAAAGAGTCGATTCCTCATCCAAGGCATCTTCTTCACTCTCACATCCTTCATAAGAATCAACTATATCCTAAACACATTCTTTATACTCCTCACAACAGCTATGACAAATTAACTCAAAGGAATAAAACTTTTGACAATGCATATTGAAAGCTGCATGAAACTCTTCCAGGGAGGAGATGCTAGCAGGAGGCAAGGATCGATACCAATAACGAGCATATCCCTCTAATGAGTACATGAAAATATTCATTAGTACATCCTCATTATGTATTCCCCACTGATTCATGAGTTCATGAAAATCAAGCAAATGCTCAGCAGGGTTGTCATCTCTATGTTCTCTAAATCTATGCAAAAACTCACCCCACTCATCTCTAGTAGGAACAACATTTGGAAAACCAGGAACAACAGAGAAATTAAAAGGATAAAACCTCCAAGCCAAGATGGAATCCATATAAAAATATGACTTCTTAAAACTGTGGAGTCGCCACTTGATTCTTTAACCATGGAGTCGCCAGGTGAATGATATGCAGTCTAAATGTGTATGGTCTTTGTTCACAATCAAAGATCAGATATGATCGTTGTCATTCTCCTAGGGAAATATATTTCGTTATTCCATTCCCCAGAAATGATGCCATGAATGTTAGCAATGAGAGTCACCCTCATACTGTAAGAGGATAGTCCCAATACCCATAAAAAATGTTTGTGGAGGTAGGTTTATGAGTGGATGTCAAACAGACAAAACTCAGTCAAGAATGTTTTAACACAGAAACTGGACACAAAATGCATAGGGAAATGAGGTCCTCTTTAACTTCAGTCAGTGTTTTAAGGTTAAAGGTGAGCATAGGGAAGACTTAGTGAGAAAGGTGAACAAGTCTGCCATGGGCATCCAACTTTCAAGCATATTGGTGAAGAAAAACTCAGGCACAAGAGCACTCTTGGACTTATGTTTCAGATGTTGAAATATGTCACAATAACATAATAATCAAACATCCATTACTGTGTGACTACAACAACTCATCTGGATCCTGCATGCATGAGCATTTCAGCATAAGAAGAAACAAGATAACAAAGAAACTGACTGAAACTGGTCACATCAATACTATAATCAAACCTACATTACAATATGACTACAACCCTCATATGGATCCTCCATGCATGAGTGTTTCAACACAGATTAAACAAGCTGATGAAATAAAATGACTTCTATTAATGCGAAAGTCTCAAATCTCATACAAAACCAGAGAACAATTGTGTTATCAAAATATTACAAAATAGGGAGCTCTGCTTAACCAGGTGACCACCTTTACAAAATCTTGAACATATCTATTTATAGTTGGATCAGTTCACAGCTGCCAGGAGTGTGATCTAGCCATTTCATTCAAAGCTTTACATCTATGCAGCCTTCTGTCAGACTATGTGTGTTTCCTCCTGTCAGACGCAAATTCAGATCAGCATGGGCCTACAGGGAAAACCATCCATAGGGGTACCTCGGGCTGAAAGTTTTGTCTCCACGGCCAGACCCTCCATGCCTTATATTTATGGAGTGAGTCAAGGCTTCAACCACCACTCCTTTTTCATTAACTTCTTTCTTTCTCTGGATCACAATGAGGCTTAATGCCCAGGGGGTGACCACATGATGCTCTTGGATTTTTTGTTATATAAGCAAATGATTGTGGGGCCGACATAAGTGGCTTGGATGCACACTGATTTTGAGCCCACAATTCACCACCTTCTTCCATGTGGCTCTTTTACTATACCATGGTTTCGATTACAGGACCACTCAAGGATTTTAACGCTCGAGCAAGTTGCATCCCCACAATGAAGCGTGGTCATTGATCTAGTCGATTTCTGTGATCTGGGAAACCCTACCAATTTAGCGCCCCTGCTAAAGTTTATCCACTTGCCAACTTTAGGATCATTCTAACCATGCTTGGAGATGGCGCTAATATTGTCACTTGAACAAGAAGGCTTCCTAGAGGATGATCTCCCACAACTGACGTGGCGGCTTGATGTCACTAAGCTGACATATCATGGATGGAGGGGGGACATGTTTCACTCGATAATAGGCTGAAGACATGTCCAAAAATTCTTGAAATGAGTGTCATGTGTCAGCACTAGATGGATGCCATGTGTCTCTAACATATGAGCCCCACGCGTCGGAACTGATGGGTGCCAAGTGTCTTCGACGCTTGGAGCTCGGCGGCAGTCTGCATGTAGAGGTGGAGCTCTGACGACCATTGATCTGAGGAGGACACATGGCAGGGATCTGTGGACTTCGGGAGAAAACACTCTAGATGAAAGCGAGAGGGGAGAAGATAAAACTCTCGAAGCCTAGATTCCTGGAGTAAATCATGATCATCCGATGGAGATGGACACATGACAGAGATCCGCGTACTCGGGAGCGAGGGGATGGAGGAGTCGTTGATTGAGATTTTCCTGAAGCACCAAAGAGATATGAAGTTGAAACCTTGGGTGTTGATGGCATAGAAATGCGACAAAGATATGTGCACTCCGTGAAAATCACTTTGGAGAAAATCGAGAGGAGAAGTGCCAAAACTCCCGAAACCCGAACTCTGAAGTAAATCGTGGTCATCCACTAGAGAAGGACGCATGGTGCTTGATCTGTAACTTAGGGAAAAAGTACTTTGGAGGAAATCAGGAGTGGATATGACAAAAATCTCGAAGCTCGAACTCCCAAAGTAAATCATGACCGTCCAATCTAGAAGGACACGTGACAAAAAGATCTATTTACTCCAGAATAAATTAATTCGGAGGAAAGTAGGAGTGGGGAAGATGAACTTCCGAAGCCTGAACTCCTGAAGTAAATCATGATCATCCTTTTTGGAGGACACACAGCTCTTGATATGAAAATCCGGGGCTTCCACCCGGTCTTTAAACCTTGCACAACTTTTACATTCCGAATGAATGATTGTCGTTGATCTAAACTTCTCTTAGGATCTCCGCCATTTGAAAATTAAATTCACCCACTGCCTGTATTTTAAGCCTGAAATGAGCTACTTTGAATGTTGCATTTGGACGCTTCTATGCAACAAAGGACTTGGTCGTCCTGCGACCCTTTGACAACTATATGTGATAACACCATGCATCGATCATCCAGTGCACACAACTTTGTATATCGCACACCAACATCTAATGCACACAACTTTTATACTGCACACCAATATTCAATGTGCATCATGCACCCATATTCAGTGCACGTGACATTTTAAACCGCACACAAATATCGAGTGTGTGCAACTTTTTATACCACACACCAGCATCCAGTATGTGCAAATTTTTATACCACACACCAATTTCCAGTGCACACAACGTTTTGTACCACACACCAATCATCTAGTGTGTGCAACATTTTATATCACACACTAATATCATGTGTGCACAATACCAATTTTACACTACATAGAACCAATATTTAGCGCATGCAATTCCTTTCTTCACTCAGCTAATTTTCTTTATTTTCCATCTCGCGACCATCGTGAAAATTTCTAACTTGGCTTCTTCCCCAATTTGACACAACCCAAATGTTGAGATAATGAATTTACTAACTTCATGCTGATCTTTGGCCCATACGAGTATGATGTTGGAACAAAATATTTGATACTATTTTGTAACGTCCCCTAGCTTAAACGAGGAACATTACTAGCGTAAAACATACATAAATACAATTTTTTTCTTCAAACGAAATTTCTTGTAGCTTGTTATTATTTTTTTTTTACAGAAACTGAATTTGTTTTTAATATATAAAAGACACGACCGAAGTCGCAGTTTACAAAAAGGGGTGTTGGTTAAGGGAACCAACTACAAGGATTTATGATAGCTTACTACAAGGAACTATCCAAAAAAATTATTGTTGGAAGCTAGAATAACAAGCAGTTCTAGATAATGCTTACACCTGGAGTTTACTAGACATAGCCATTTTTACAAGAATTTTGAAAAACTATCTGCAATTCTTACTAACTCTTGTCCTCGGGGCCTCGTTATTATTCTGGAGGCATTTCCAGGGTGATGTTCATGTCTGGTAGGAATGGGTTGACTCTTCTCCCATACTCCTTGCTTTGGCTTTGCCCTGTGAGATCATGAGCTCTGGTTCCATGCAATTCTTCTAATATTTCACCTTGTCTTCTTAGGAAATCGACCTCATCTTGGAGCTAGTTTATCAGGGCTTGATGCTGAGACAAGGTTTCCATCGTGAAGCTTAGAGTGGAACTGTGGGAAACAAACCTCAGGGCCAGTTGCTGGGTGGTGAAGAAATTGACTTCCACCATCTCCTCCTTTTGGTTTTCCTGTCCTGGACGCTGATCCATTATAGCGGTTCCTATGGCTGTTGAATCTTTCCTGATATTTTTGGTGTGGTATGCGTCTGCTCTGATAATGCTGCTACCTGGGTATCTATCTTGAGTGTGTCATTGGGATCTTGAAGTTCTGTCAGTTTTCACTTCTCTCTGAGTTGAATTGATGCTTAGATTGCCCAATTCCTATTGGATCCTATTCCTTTCTCCATGTTTAAGTTTTCCTCGGTTGCGATCCATGTTATATCCTCTAGGTGAGTTGATGTTGTCGTAGCACACTTGAGCCGTGTCCCTTACCTCTTCCTTTTCTTCTCTATCATACCTGCTATAGCTTCTCTCTAAATTATGGCTTGAATTTTCGGTGCATTTCCCCTCACCGGACAAACTTTTTATTTCCAAAAACTTCTTGTGGATGCAAAGACAATGTACCAGGCTCTGCCCATCCTAAAATTCCATTATGGATTCCATTATTGAATGTGAGGGAGTGTGGAAGTGATGCTCAAGAGGGGAGGTATCATGCTCTACCAACATCTTCATGCTATGGAGCCTTACTTCAATCTCTTCATAGTTCGTTATCTTGTATGTCATTAATGGAGGGGTGAGGGGAAAGGAGAAAGTGTGAGGTGGGAGTGACCTCAGATGCAGGTTCCCAAGGGGAGTGAAAATATTTCGGCATAAGAGATCCATAATCACAAGTTGCGACATACCAATTCTCATGACCTGAAATCTAGCTAAGTACGTTGATCCCCCAGGCTTGTCGGGAGGTTGATTTGAAGAGATTTTACACAGGAGAGCCACGTGGAGGAGGCTTCCAGGTGGAGCTCGGACCCAAGTGTGCTGGATAATTAGAGAGATGTTATGGAGGTGCTAGGAACTCGGTCCTTCCCAATACTTCCAAATGATCGGTGCTTCTGCCTATGGATCTATTAGCCTGTTCGTCTGCGCTCTCGTTGTTTGATCGTCGAATATGATAGAAGGTGGGGAGCATAGAAGAAAGTGTGACTCTATTTCTATCTATGATTATTTTCAGAATTGAGTTCTTTGGGATTGTGTTTTTGATGAAGTACCTTATTATCGTCTTGGAGTCCCCTAGGATGATCAACTGGTTGATTTGATGATCCTTTGCTATTTGAGCCGCTTTAAAAATTACATATGCCTCTACTAAGTTATTGGTGGTTATGCCTAGATTCCATGAGTAAGTTAGAAGTCTTTGTCCTCTAGGGCTGAACATAACCCCTCCCAATCTTGCCTTCCCTGGGTTCCCTTTAAAAGTGCCATCGAAACATAGAACATGACTCGTTTGATTGTTTAGCCAACTTTTGAACTCTTGAGGTGAAAAATGAAGCTGCCAACATGAACTCTTTCTTGGAAAGCAGGTGAGGGGAGGTTTCGAGAGGTTTAGTTTGGTTAACCAAGCTTATTCTTCAGTTCTCAAAAGATCCCATGCCCGAAGTTTTTCTTTCCTGGACGAGATCAACTCCCTCAGTTGGCTGATTGCATTTATCGCAACTATAAGGGGGGATGTGGTTTTTTCTTTGAAATTTATTTTATTTCTTGCCAGCATACAAATTTTATCGAGGCCGTCCAAGCTCGAATTAGGTTTGGGTTCCTATGAAGTGAGACTTTGTAGTGTTTTCCCCATTTACCAATCAAACTTCTGCTGCTTTCCAGCCTTGAGATTTGGGGGACTAATTCTAGGAAGTTATTGTTCATCACCTGTTTAGTGAAATTGCAATTTAGGAACAAATGATCAGTTCTTTCCAAGCTATTGGTTCACATGACACATCTAAACGATCCCATATAACCTCTTTTTTTCAAGTTTTCGCATGTTAGGAGTTTATTATGATCCAATTTCCAGCAAAAGATGTTTATCTTTGGGAGGATGTTTGGGCTCCATATCTCTTTCCAGATGGCGGATTTGTTTGGCATATCACAATCTTCTAGGAACTACTTGTGGTCCATATTCATTGTGTACCCTGCTTTCCCCCATATGTTTCTATCCTTTTGACTGAAGAAGACTGGGGCATTTCCAAAGATCACCCGAAGGAACTGCTTAGCCTCGTCTCTTAGGAGGGGAGGGACATCACCCAGATTCCATCTTTCCCAATTGCCATTCTTGTGTCAATTTTATGTATCAAAGAGGGTGGATTTACCAATAGAGGATAGCCAAAGCTTGAAATGGTTCAGTGAAGGAATACTAGAAAGTACCCCCATCTATGAGAATTTATCCTCCCATATCTTGATTTCTTTTCCATTTTATGGGTTCCATTTGAGGTGGGATTGAATTAGTGGCACAAACGCCTGAATTAGCTTCCAGATGGGGCAAGTTGATTGCCCAAGGTCTACACCCTCCAAACATATTTTTCTTACTTTGGATAGGTACTTATTGCATATTTATTTTTTCCACCATTCTTTTTCACCAATAATTACATGCCAAATTAGCTTGGCCCCCAGTGCTAAGTTTATTCTTTCCAGGTCTCGAATACCTAGTCCCCCATTTTATTCAGGGGTGCAAATGATAGACCAGTTTACCATATGGAAAAAAAATCATTGTCTTTGCCTCGTTGCCAAATAAATTTCCTGGTAATTCTGGCCAATTCTTTTTTGATTCCCACTGGAGCATAGAGGGATGAAAATTGGAAAATTGGAAAGGAAGATAAACCTGACTTTATTAAGATGACCTTGCCTGCTGGATTTAGCCACGTTTCTCCCCAAATATCAAATTGGTCTTTGAGTTTTTGGAGAATCTCCTGCCAAGACTCCCCAGAGAGGGATTTAATACTAATGAGGGTTCCTAGATACTTGAAGTATTTCCAGTCTGTCGAGAATGAGAACTGGAGGATGCTGACTATTCTAGCCATTATTCCCTCTTTTATGTTCCAGGCGTAAATTTGACTTTTATGTTTGTTGATAAGTCCCCCCAAATATTTTTCGTACTAGTCCAAGACTATCTTGAATCTTTGGGCCATTGTTTGCGAAGCTCCTCCAAGAATAAGAGTGTCATCAACGAATTGTGAATTATTTATTCTTCCGATGCCCCTAGAAATTTTCAATCCTGGAATATTTTTGGTGGCTCTTTCTTGTTCCAGACTTTTGTTTAGAGTTTCTTCCATAATAATATACAACAGAGGAGAGAGAGGACATCCTTGTCGAAATCCTCTTGTATCTTGGAAAAATGGAGCTAGGCGCCCATTTATTAAAGGCGCTATCCAAGGGGATGAGATACAAGCCTTGATCCAAGAGATGAAGGAGTTGTTAAAACCATTTTTTTTAACACTTCAAAGAGGAATTCATTTTTCACTCGATCAAAGGAATTTTCCATATCAATTTTGATTATCATTCCTTTTTTGTTATTTGTAACACTGGTGTGGATATCTTCCTGGACCAAAATTATGTTGTCCCATATTTGTCTTTTGGCCACAAAGCCCCTTGATTTGGGAGAATTATCATTGGGAGCAAATCTTTTATCCTATTGGCTATAATTTTTGTGAGAATCTTATAGGATACATTTCATAGTGAAATGGGGAGAAAACAGTCAAAAGTGTTTGCATTTTTAACTTTAGGGATCAACGCAAGAAAGGAGGTATTGATGGCTCCTCCTAGCTTGTAGGTAGTTTAGACATATCTGATCATACGAAGCAGGTCCTTTTTAATGATTTCCCAACCATTTCTATAGAAGTGGAGAGTGAATCCATCTAGCCCAAGAGCTTTATCTAGGTCGAATTGGAAGACAACCATTCTAACTTCCACTTTTGTGACTACCTTTGTCAATTCTTGATTATCCTAATCCTTTATCAACTGGGAGATCAGTTGCATGAGCTGCATACTCTGTTCTTTATTATCTTCTCCATCCTGGGTATAGAGATTTTTACAATGGGAGGATGCTTCCTTTTTTATCTCTTCAAAGGAATTAATTACTTCCCATGTAGGTTTTTTAATTTCCTCCATTGTTTTCTTGTGATGTCTTGATTTCTCCTGCTTATGGAAAAATGAGGTATTTTTGTCTCCTGCTTGGAGCCACAAAGCTCTGGATTTTAGTCTCCATTCCTTTTCTTTGTTATGGAGTTCCCTTATGTAATTTTGAAAGTTTTTTTTCTCCTTCTCTAGGTGTCTGGTTTGTATTTCACTATTGTCCATATCAATGTGCATATCTTCTAACTTCTTTTTATGTCTTTCTACTTCTTCTTTTGTGCTATTGAAGGAAGCTTTGGCCCAATCCTTTATTGCTTGCTTTTCCTTTTTTAGATTTTGCTCCCAAATATACACAGGGGTTCCATCCACCCAGGTAGCCGGAATCGACGAGATTAGGGGGAGGAAATTTGGTGAGTCCATCGACAAA
This sequence comes from Picea sitchensis, assembly GCA_010110895.2. Lineage (NCBI taxonomy): Eukaryota > Viridiplantae > Streptophyta > Pinopsida > Pinales > Pinaceae > Picea > Picea sitchensis. The sequence goes on from SNQJ01S0110035.1 coordinate 36,369, forward strand.
GGGTTGAATTTGAAAGGAATGGGACCCAGGTTTTCTTCTTTTACAAGGGAAAGGGCTATTGGGAGGTGAGTTTATATGCCCCAAGACACTATTCGGGAGGAGATGGAGAGAGGGTGGAAGAGAAGAGGGCTATGGATGAGGAAATGGTCCAGCCTGGAGGCTATGTGTCCCACCCATGTCCTTTTATTACTCCAAGTATATTTCCCTTTGGAGGGTTGGACGTCAAACAGATCTAGGTTCGAGATCAAATCCTCCATATGTTCCCGAAACTGATTCCTAATAGAGGAGCCTCCCTTTTTTCCCCTCGATGAAGTGTTGTGTTGAAATCCCCTTCTAGAATGCAGTTTTCTTGTACTCCTAACTCTTTAATTTTCATTAGCATTTCCCAACACTCCCTCTTTTCCTAGTAATTATTAGG
>SNQJ01S0110037.1:653-29084 GCA_010110895.2 Picea sitchensis
GCAAAGATTTTAACCAACAAATAGGTGACACGTGGCAACCTTTGATTGGGCCACGTGTCGCCATCCCATTCGCTTCCAACAAACCATGTCACATGCCAATTGTCCAATAACTGTCTGCCACATCAGCGTACGGCCTACCACATCATTCGTACGGCCTGCCACGTCATCATCTGTACGGACTGTACAGTCAACACCCCTTTTTTGCCTGTTTTCCATTTTGAACAGAATGAGATATCTCTCGCTCTCGACGTTCGTTTGAACCCAAACGAGTTGCGTTGGGTTCGCAACGACGAGTCCTACGCTCTCGTTTGATTTGAAGTGATTCCGAGCACTTTGAATTTTTGAGCAAAATTTGATCCCCTGATCAATTCCAACCCAGCATGACGTATCAAGGACGCCAAGTGAAACAGGTGTACCAAGTCCACTACTTCATCTAATAACAATCTATGATGATGAGGAGAATTCATAGGTCTCCCTGGTAATTCCGGCAACGATTACAGAGGAGAAGGAACCTGAGAAAGCATCTTCCCCAAGTCTCGATTATCCAGTTCAAGACCTTTCATAGAGCGACCATGAGGTCGAAAGTGTCTTAGACACTGAATTACTCGACCTACCAGGGACCCCAAAAGACAGCTCGAGGGATGAGCTAGGATCAGGTGGTCAAGAAGAGGAGGTTCAACGACAAGAGATCGACACCTCGATAATCAATTACCAAGTAAGTACTGAACCTATCTCTGGTTATTCAATTTTGGTCGATTCCTCACCAGTTGATGAACAACAAACAGAGGTCGATCCATTAGAACATATGAAACAAGTCCAGGAACCAACCCTAGAACAAATACACACATCCGGGAGCCTGGGAAACACTCTAACATGGGGAGAACAACAAATCCTTGAGACTGTTGATGAGGTTGTTGACATATAGGAGATCTCCTATGACAGGAAGAGGAAATATATCATGAAAAGGACCACCAAGAAGAGAAGGCTCATGCTAGATAGCTCAATTCTCATCACCACGGAGGAGAAGCTACTCAGCACAAAACAAGCCAAGAAATCTAAGCTTATTGGTGCAAGGATGACTATCATGGATGCCACGTTGGATCGAGAAAGGAGAGATGAAAAGGAACTAGTCATTGCACTTAAGGAGTTGGATCATCTGCGCCATTTGGAAAAATACTATCAAGACTCCACAAAGGCCACAGTGTTTTTGAGGAGTGAGTTCCATGACACTTATGCAAAGTTCATAAATGAACGACACCTTTTCACTGCAGGTATGGTCGATTTCCAAGAAGATACCCTTAGGGCACTAGCAACCTGTAAATACGTGGAAAGGTGGTATGAAAAAGCATACTAGGCAATAGAAAGGATTGATTACATCAGCGTAGTACAAAAGGGTCGAGACGTCAAAGAGCATGGTATTTGAGTGCTAAGGGATAGCAACATCGCTAAGATCAGGAAATAAACCAAATACTTGATAAATATGGCCTAGGAACCTCAGCAGGAGATACAGAAGAGGTGGGCCGAGTGCGAAAAAGGCTGGGAAAAGATTAATCGAGGGATGAAAGGCATTGGCCTCCCAAAATTTGGCCCACCCGAAGACTTTGTCGACCTGCGTGACATAGTCAAGCGACATGTAGAACAAGACTCGGCATGGACAGCAAAGATCGAACATGTGGCAAGCATGGCACCAAGTTAAATACAACAATTTATGGAGCATCCGATCAAGGCTCGTGCAGTTCTGCAATAGTTGAGTATTAAAATAGCCAAATACAAAGAACGGGCAATAGAAGTGAAAGAAATTCTTTCAGCCCCGATGGACTCGCACAGGTTCCCGTATGCAAACACATGCGAGGATCTCTTCGTCAAGTGGTCAGAATATGAGAAGAGCCATCCACTCCAGTAAAGCCATGAGATGATTCTTAGAGAATAGAGAGATCAAATGCCATGTGGCGATATTTTGTTTTACTTAACTTAAACTTGTAGTATCTATTTTTAGTTAGTGATTCTATATAAATAAATGGATTGACCTTTTAGCAAGGGTCGATGGTTTTTGGAAAATACCCTCATTTTTGAAATTGTAAAGAACTATTTCTGAACTACCCTAATTGAGAAGTCATGTTTAGGACCGGAGACACAAATTCTATTTTTCATCAAAGGCGTTATGTGATTGGATTGAAGAGGAATTACTTCCAACTTTATTTCAGTAATTGATGTTGTAACGAGTAAGAGTTTCTAAATATATTGATAAGTTATTTGTTTCAATATTTTTTGCAGTTCTTGTTCCTAATGATGGAAAGCAAATCGTTGTATTAATGTGTGATTAATGTTAGAGCTAAGGAAACTATTTTTATTGCCATCATCTTATTACATGTGTATTTTCTCATGATAATTGTATCTCAGTCAATAATTGAAATACCAACAAGTTAATGTATTAGTACTAGGTTTGTAACAGGTGTGAATATCTTTGTATGCATGCTTGAGCATGAGGATTTTCCCAAGATCAGATTTCTTCAGTAGTTAAGAAGCCCTTCTACCAGTTGGTTTATACTAGCACACATATTTTTATCAGACTCATCTAATAAAAGAAAAGACAAAAAGAGAACGTTTAAACTGAAGGAGGAGCTTTCATAGGAAGATATCCTGTCAATCACCACGTAAATCCCATCAATAAATTAGCTAGATCGAAATATTTAGAGTACCATTCCACCATCAAACGTTGCAGAGTCTTATTGGGCCTTTGTGGCAGGTTTGGTTCCTATTGTTGAGTTAAAGGGATTTAGGACCCCTCAACAAAATTGGCGCTAGAAGGAGAGCCAACGAGTGAATGGCTAACAATATGTCTAATATAATATTTCATATAGCCTATGGATTCAAAACAACCCACATGCATGGCTAGTCAATCTCAAGACAACCCACATACAGAGAGTACTCCTGAAACGAGTAACTCATCCCAGAATGAGAAAGAAAACATGTTCCCTGAAATACCTTATGCTCTTCCTCACAAGGAGTTGAACCAATTCACAAGAATCACAAGAGCTTACGCTCAACAAATTGGATCGCTTCCCTTAGCCCCGTTACTTCCTCATAGAAAACAAGTAAGAAAACCAGTGGTCGATACCCGCGACCAGGTTTTTGTTCACATAGTAGAAGACCTGATAGATTTTTCCCTCACTGAGATTGAACAACCCCTTAAACTAATCCCCAAAACACCAGCTGGTAACTACTCTGAACTGGGAAATTTTGAATCTGAAGAAGAAGGGTTTAACTTGGATCACTCAGTTTCAGAATCAGACGACATGGAAGATAATAACGATAATAACGAAGAGAGGGGAAATCCACCACCAAATAACCAACCTTGGTTTTCCATAGACTCTCTAGCAATCCCAAGATGGGTACATAACCTCCCTCGACACCCAGAAAAACCACTTCCCAAGTTTGACCCTGGAACCTACGGATTGCCTGAAGACCATATTAAAATTTTTATACTAGCTATAAGACTAATGAATGTACAACATGAGGACGTAGTATGTAGACTGTTTCCCTATACTTTTGAGAGCTCGGCCTCGACTTGGTATTTTAACTTGCCCATAGGGTCCATAACTTGTTGGATGAAGTTTCAAAAGGATTTATTAGACAAATTTGTAGAAGAAACCACCACAGGAGCTTTGATGGTTGAAATATTCACCGCCACCATGAGTTCAAAAGAGAAGGTTAAAGACTTCAATCAATTTTTTACCACTATCTTGAATAAATTCCAACCTGAAGCTAAACCTACTCACGAGCTACAAATTGAGGTATATGCTAATGTTATCCCCACATCTATTTCTATGTTTGTGAAAAGGGATGCCAAACATACCCTAGCTGAAAACTTCGAGGAAGCCAAAACGATTGAATTCCAAATGAAGGGATGTAAAGAGGGCCAGTTCTCACTAGTTAAGAAATAAATTCAACCTCTTCTAGAAGAGGATTGTTGTTGACTAGACCTCCATGAAAACAAACAGAACAAGGTCCCAAAAAGGGAAGAGGAGACATAAAATACCTACAACAGATGATAAATAAACTCTCGAATGAAATCATAGACATGGAAATAAGTGTAAGGGAAGGAAACTAAGGTCCAAGGCCTTATAAACCTTTTTTCAAGAGAAACCCACCTTTCAAAGCGATTGAACCTCCCCCAGCCAACTTAAACATCGATCTGGGTAATGTAGCCTCCGACTCTTTCTGTACATATCATCAAGAGAAACATTCCAAAAGAGACTTTCCCTGATGGGTGCATTCTATGAATTTAATGGAAAATTGGTTCCTAGATGAAGTTTCCCTTACCGAAAAATCAAGTGGCTCAGCGGTAAACATCATTGATCAGGAGGAAGTTGAGCCGTTGGAAGAAAGAGCCATGTTTTTATGGGATCCTAACTTTCCGATGCCTTCCGATGATGTATTTGAGGTTCAAGAACCACCCACTAAGGTTTTGGCTGTGAAAACGTGAGGTAAGGGTCAACTGGTCTCAAATGACCTTACCATTGCCCAATCCTCGAGGGGAAAACAAACATTCAATCACCAGAAAGCACCTTTTTTCTCCCAAAGAAATCCTATAAACATCCATACATGGGAGACACCCAAGCTAGAATACAACATAGTAGAAGACTTTAAAAATTTGAAGGATAATGTGTCAATCATGGACATGTGTAGAATTCCCCAGAAAAAGGATTTTCTATTACAAGCCTTAAAGTCAATAGAAGCCCCTATAAAAATCACTGACCTGGTGGAGGTCGCAGCTCCCACAGATACGAAGAATATACCAACTATGAATGCTTGCTCTGTAGATAAAAAAGGAATGCCTTTTGTCCCACCTCTCCTTTTAACGTTGGAAGTCTTCAATAGAAACCTCTATAATTGTTAGTCGACTCAGGGGCATCCTCCAATGTCGTGCCATTATCTATTTGCAAAACATTTATTGGGCAACTCAAGGATGTCAGGATCAGAATGACAACACACCCGAAATTTGTTCAAGTAATTGACATCATTGTAGTATATATACCATAAGCTTATGGACTTCTACTTAGTCGAGACTGGTCTGAGAAATTGAATGGATACTTTAGCAAGGATTGGGCTCACCTCTGATTTCCATTAAAGGGACATGCCAACATGATTAGGATCGATAAGGAAAGTTATCTCAAACATATTGTCACCGATTTAGAAGCCTTCAACGAATCCTTGTCAACAAAATTCCCCGTTCTAGGAAACAACTCCTATGATTCTCATTTCGACAATTTCTCTCCTCTCTCATATGATGTACCTCTCGCTCAAAACTATGAAATGGATTTTCAAGAGAATCTACTAGTAGCGACGGAAGAAAGCCTCTTTTTTCAAGAACCTCTGTTGGAAACCACATACAAGGTAGGTGGAGAGGAGGAAGTAACTGGGCATGAAGAAGCTAATAAATCTCATTCACAAGTTTGGACCTTGTACTTTGATGGGTCTAAATCGCAAGAAGGGTCAGGAGAAGGATGTATCCTCATTGACCCAAAGGGGAAGCGGAATTTCCTGTCTTGCAGACTAGAATTTGAATGCACTAATAATACCACTGAGTATGAAGCTTTGGTGTAGGGACTAAAGAAATCCATAGAATTAAATGTTAAATAACTAAAATTCTTTGGAGACTCTGAAATTATCGTCAGGCAAGTAAAGAACACTATACATTGAAACTCACCCCAACTGAGAAATTATCAACAAGAAGTGCATAGGCTAATAGAACATTTTGAGGCCTTTAATATTACAGTGGTTCCGAGGACAAAGAATACTCTATTCGATTCCCTAGCTACTGCATCCTCGAGGCTATCCCCTTTAGAATACTATGAAGCCTCCAGGTTCACTACGGAACTACTCTACAAACCATCGGTACCCATCAATATTTCTAATTGGAAGGTTTTTGAAGGAGATGAACAGATTATAGATTTTCTAACTAATCAGGAAAATTTTAAGGACCTGGCTATTGATGATGAAGTATTCCAAGAGAAACTATCTGAAACCGATTACCACGAATGAAGAGGAAAAACATATCACTCTAGTAACAAACCAAGGTTTCACAGGATACCTAAATGGGTAGCCAATTTGGAGAACCTTTTTGACCCGAGGGAAAGATTTAAAGGGTCAACAAACACAAAGACATGGATTTTGTGCCCCATATACGAGACCATAAATCTAGGAACCCCGGAAAACCCTAAGAATATAAATCTAAGCAAAAAAATGTCCAGATAAGAAAGGAAATCCTATCTTAAACTTTTTAGAGAATATCAAGATGTTTTTTCATGGTCCTACCGAGAATTGAAAACTTAAGACACTTGTATTATTCAACACACAATATTGTTAAAATATGGAGTAAAACCCTTTCAACAGAAGCTCAAGAAGTATTATCCATCTTTGGAACCCATCATGTATCAAGAGCTAAATAAATTATTAGATTCTAAGATTATCTTTCAAGTTAGACACTCTTCCTAGGTAGCAAATTTGGTTCATGTCAGGAAAAAGTCTGAGGAAATTTTCTTGTGTGTAGATTTCAGAAATATTAGCAGAGCATCGGAAAAGTATAACTACCCAGTCCCATCGATGGAATAGCTCTTGCAGACCGTGTCTGGTTCTGAGATTTTCTCCCTTCTAGATGGTTTTTCAGGTTACAACTAGGTTCTGGTTTCAAAAGAAGACCGATTGAAAACTACTTTCTGAACCAAGTGGGGAACTTTTTCTTATAAATGCATGCCCTTTGAGTTGATTAATGCAAGAGAAACCTTCCAGAGGGCCATGGACATATATTTTATAGGATTCATTAATAAATGTGTAGTGGTATACTTGGACGATGTGACTGTGTATTCAAAGAATAGAAAAGACCACATCCAACATCTAACCCAGATTTTTGAAAGGTGTAGGAAATATGGAATATATTTAAACCCTAAGAAAACAATATTTGGTGTCGAGGAAGGGAAATTACAAGGCCATATTATATCTCAAGAAGGAATTCACATAGATCCAGAACGAATAAAGGACATAGCTCAACTTCCCTTACCCCACAACAAAAAGGTGATGCAATCCTTCTTTGGGAAAATTAATTTTGTGAGGAAGTTCATACCCGATTTCGCTGAAACAATCAAACCCTTACAAAAAATGATTCACAAGGATGTTGATTTTAAGTGGGATGATGAGCAAAATGTTTCTTTCAACAATATCAAGACTGTCATATCTCAAGCTACGGTGCTGCAATGTCCCGACTTTAGGAAATATTTTTTCTTGTATAGTTTTTCCTCCGACCAATACATAGCTGCAGTTTTAACCCAGAAGGATGATGATAACAGTGAGGCACTGGTATCATTCATGAGCACTAATCTACAAGGGGGAGAATTGAATTACCCTTCTATAAACAAATAAACTTATGCGGTGTACAAAGCAGTAAAACATTCCAGATCTTACATCCTTAAAATTCACACCAAAGTCATCATGCCTCACCCCACAGTCCTATCTCTATTCACCCAACGAGAGATGGAGGAGAGAAGATGAAATTGGATGGTAGTTATCCAAGAATTTGATCTAGATATAAAACCTACCAAACTGGTTAAGGGACAAGGATTTTGTAAACTAGTCGCAGAATCTCAAGACCAAATGAATGAAGACCCCGGGCGGGAGAATGAATTAGCGTTATGGTGTAGTGAATCTTTATACATTCCCCCAGGGCAAGAGTATCGGTATGGAAAAATAATTTACCTCATGCATCATGGGACTTTCCTGGAAAAACTAAACCTTAAGGAAAGGAGAGCTCTCATACTGAGATCAGTACAATATCGCCTCATAAATTCAGTACTTTTCCACATAAATTATGATCGGGTACTCTTGATATGTCTCGAACGTGAACATGCAAATAAGGTTCTGAAGGAGATCCATGATGGTCCTGCAGGTGGACACTTTTCAGGGAATACCACTTCTCACAAAATACAAACACTCGTATATTACTGGCCTACTATGTTTAGATACACTCATACATACGATAGAAACTGTAAAACTTGTCAAATGAACGTGAAGAGGGAAAAGAGAGCAATTGTCCCACTCCAACCAGTGACCATATCTAGACCATTCGAGAAATGGGTGTTAGATGTAATAGGGGATATTACCCTGAGTTCTTCAAAACAACATAGATACATACTGACTGCTACGGACTATTTTACGAAATGGGAAGAGGCCATCCCTCTTACTCATGTGAATGAATACGTGGTAATCCAATTCATAGAACAACAACTCATCTCAAGGTTTGGTATTCCTTCTGTTCCTATTTTTTACAATTCCACTTACTTTTCTTCCACTCTATTAACAGAGTTTTCTCTAGACAAAGGAATCAGATACTCTGCAAACTACTATCCACAGGGGAATGGAGTGGTAGAATCAACAAATAAGAACCTGGTGAGGATCTTGAAGAAAACAGTTGCAGAAAATCAGAGGAATTGGCATAGCTCGCTTCATAATTCCTTATGGGCCGACATAGTAACACCTAAGTAAGCTATAGAGAACTACTCGTACTTTCTGGTATACGAACAAGAATCCATTCTCTCAAAAGGGCTATATCTTTCATCTCTTCATCTTGCTCAAGGATCTAGAGGACAACCCACATCGGTTATTCAATAGAGAATCGATACCCTCCTCATGCTAGAAGAAGAAAGGGAGAAAGAAAACTCAAAGTTTGTCGCTCATCAGCAGATAGTTAAAAGATGGTTTTACAAGCATAAGGCCAAAGAGAAGAATTTTGAAGTAGGAGACTTAGTCTTGAAATGGGATAAATCAAATGAACCTAAGGGAAAACATTCGAAGTTTCAAAATCTATGGCTCAGACCTTTCCAGGTAACTGAGAAACTTGGGGAAGGAACGTATCGTTTGAAAAATATGAGGGGGGAACCCGACGTCCTCCTGGTGAATGGCCAATCCCTAAAACAATATTTCTATTAAAAAACAAATGTGTGTGTGTGTGTGTGTGTTTTCATTAGGATAAATGGGTGGGTGTAAGGTAGACTGATTTTAGATGCAGTTTTAGGAGATAGTTTATTTCCTTTGGCGTTAGCAGAATACGAGAGTATTAAACATTGACATGATCCATGATAAACCACGATATCATATGACAGATGCGTTGGTTCGGGGTCAGAAAAATCTCGAAGAGTTAAATCACTAAAAATTTCCGCATTTACGAATCTTCGATCACCGATCCCTGATGCACTTTCAATGAAGGAATATTTTCGAGAGAGTTAATCTAGGAGCACTTTCGTAAGCTTATCATCGATCATCTATCCTTGATACTTTTACACATCTTTAGGGTAGGATTCGTTGTTAGGATGATTAGCTAAGGAAAAGTCCTCGATTCCGAGTAACATGATTAAACAAAGACGTCGATGTCAAGTGCTAAGTGTGTTTTTAGCATAGTGATTTTGTATGGTCTAGTATTGTCCAAAGTCACTTTAAGGTTCCTTGTGCCCTAGTCACACTTCCGAGTTAGTTTCACCCTGTCAGCTTTTTACAACAAGATAGATCAGTGTCGAAGATTTTGCAAGGAGATATCAACAAAAAGTGTTTAAAGAGAAACCCTGACCCCTGATCCACCGACTTGATTAAGGAAATGATGGGATGTTTTCATCATGATATACGGTCGGATTATGTCATTTAATAGGCCATTCAATGTTTCTCCCCACATACATTGTTACCCCATGCATCGATTGAAAAACAGGAATTTAAAATCACCAATAGGCCATGTTATAGCCCACGCCCACGCTGTTGACCTATGATCGAATATAATTTTAAACGTAATAAATATATGGTGGCAGATTTTACATAACCTCACTCATATCCTAAATTAAATGGATGATGCGACAAGGTAAGTTCATCTCTGTTTAAATAACGAAAATAGTTTCATACACTTCTATTCTATGCACAAGTTTCCATTTCTAGAGCATCCGAAGAAGCAAAGCGAGCATCTCAAGACTGTGTTGTTTCTCAAATCATCACAACCAAGTAAAACAAGAAACAAAGGTATGTGTTAAATTTTATCAATTTGGCGAGCATAATTTGTTTTATATCAGTAGTTGATCTTTTACACAGTATCTAACTATGTTTAGCTGCAAGAAAAAATGCCTCTGAGAAAGTCAACGACTAGGCGCTCGCCGAGGGAACCTAAGTTAACAGACGCAAAAATTGGTGAGGGTTCTTCTCCTGCTATTGCGAGGCAATTGTAATATGCTCCCAGGGCGGAACTAGTTATTAAAACCTCGATGAAGAATGCATTCATTCAACCTTTGGTCTTCGACGATACACAAGCAACCACTGGATCTAAAATAATGCACCCACAAAGGGGAGATATGTTCAACAGAATCAACTGGGAGGATTACCCATAGTATATCCCACACAACGACCCAGATGTAAGGGCGCTCGATGATCAAGTTTTCTTGAACATTCGACAGTCGTGCCTGCACATGGTAGTCTGTCGAACTCCAGTTTTCCCATGCATTGAGGTTTTGAGTTGGCTAATTGACCATACAGGCACTCAGAAGTGCCTCATCAATGATGAGAATGGCGGGTGTGTTAGAGTGTTTCTCCCAACATAAGTTTAGAAGTACTAAAAACTCAAGGACCCAAAGGAGCGATTGAACACAAACTTCATGGAGAAGTTTTACAAATTCCATGACACCAGCCGGTTGATGGCCTCATGGTGGAAGGAGGACAAGAAATTTACAAACCGGACCAATGGCTGGTATGGGACTGTGAACTTGAGGGAGCCATACATCTACTTGATGGCTCTAATTTGAAGACTGTATGGAGAAAAAGACTACTCCAAGTTCTCAGAAGCATGGATTCCCCTAGTGTACATTGTGGCTATCTCATAGATTAGTTTCAAACGGGGAGAAATTATCTCCAATAAATTGAGCACTAGCGTAGTACAAGATCAAATGTCAAAAGAAGGAGAAGCTCTTTCATTTCACATGGCCTCGTACCTACTCAATGTTATCTATGTGACAAATGTCTTCGCCGGTATGAATTTAAGTTGGCACATTGTGGAACTGCCTGTTCATGTCTAATTCAACATATTATGGGAGAATAGGTACAAAAAATCCTATGCCCTTATTTGCGATGAATTCATCGCCCGAGTCTATTTTATTTTATTTAAAAAGGAATGCTCGAGGATGTCTGTAGCAGCCAAGAAAATGATATCGAAGGTGGCCACTGGTATCTAGATGAACAAACAACTTATATCAGGGTGTTAGGGGCCACCAGAGCCCGCATTTACTCCCTAATCACGTCCTAGACCGACTCATTGTCGGATAAATCTGCTATCAGATTATCCTACAGGGCTATAACGCCACACTAGTTGGGGACAAGAAACGGGCTTTCATACCCTACAACTTCCATGTGGGGTATAATCTAGCGAAGGACACTTCTCAAGCCAAACAAAAAGGGCTGAGTCATCTTGAATTCAGGTTCCTAACATGTCGATTTCACAAGCACGATCCTAAGGGCCTAGTCCTCCAACATGCTTCACAAGTATCGTCATGTTGGCCATACGCGCTTGACAAGTTTGAGGATGATATTTTTACAGAATACGCTTAGGACTAGGAGGAGGTAGTATAGAGGAAATCCAACCTTAACATGACTAGGTTCAAGGATATGAGCATGGATGAAAAGGTGGAGACGATAGAGAAGTCGGCTCGAGAGGCTCCCAGAGTTAGAGAAGAAATTAGAGGAGCAGAGACTACAAAGGCACATAGGAGAGGATTTCTTTTACTAGAACGATCCGAGAGAGTCATTGACCAGTTACAGAACAACCCTGAACTCATAGAAATGATGAGGATCCCCTTAGAAAACCCAATCATAATCAAAGGAAATCCAAGTGGCTTAGAGCCAATACAAATGGAAGAAATCATCGATCTGGAAAACCCTAGAGTTCCATCACCACAGATTAGATCACCGGGGACCATTCCAACCCATCCTGATGTATCAAGGACATCAAGTGAAACAGGTGTACCAAAACCCCTACTTGATCTAATAACCATGTATGATGATGAGGAGAGTTCATAGGTCTCCCTGGTAACTCTGGTACCAATTACAGAGGAGAAGGAACCTGAGAAAGCATCTACCCCAAGTCTCGATGCTCCAGTTCAATACCTTCCGCATAGTGACCATAAGGTCGAAAGTGTCTTAGACACTGAATTACTTGACCTGTCGAGGATCCCGAAGGATAGCTCGAGGGATGATCTAGGATCAGGTGGTCAAGAAGAGGAAGTTCAACAGTAATATATCAACACCTCGACAACCGATTACCAAGTCATTACTGAACCTATCCCTGGTTCTTCAAGTTTTTTCGATGCCTCACGAGTCGATGAACAACAAACGGAGGTCGATCCATAGGAACATATGAAACAATTCCAGGAACCAACCTTATAACATATACACACAGCTGGGAGCCTGGGAAACACTCTAACTTGGGGAGAACAACAAATCCCTGAGCTTGTTGATGAGGTCACCGACATACAGGAGATCGCCTATGACAGGAAGAGGAAAGCTATCATGAAAAGGACCACCAAGAAGAGAAGGATCACGCTAGATAGCTCAATTTGCATCACCATGGAGGAGAAGCTACTAAGCACAAAACACACCAAGACATATGAGCTTATTGGCACAGGTATGGCTATCACAGATGCCACATTGCATCGAGCAAGGAGAGATAAAAAGGAATTGGCCATTTCACTTAAGGAGTTGGATCATCTTCACCATTTGGAGAAATACTATCAAGACTCCATGCATGCCACAATGTTTTTGAGGAGTGAGTTCCAAGACACTTATGAAAAGTTCACAAATGAAAGGCACATTTTCACTGCAGGTATAGACAATTTCCAAGAAGATACCCTTATGGCACTAGCAACCTGCAAAGATGTGGAAAGGTGGTATTAAAAAACATACCAAGTGGTAGAAAGGATTGGTTACATCAACGCAATAAAAAATGCCTAAGATGCTGAAGAGCACGGTATTCGAGTGCTAAGGGATAGCATCATCGCTCGAATCAAGAAAGAAGTTGAATACTGGGAAAATATGGACTAGGAACCTCAGTGGGAGATACCGAAGAAGTGGGTCGAGTGAGAAAAAGGTTGGGAAAATATTAATCGGGAGATGAAATGCATCGTCCTCCCAGACTTCGTCCCACCAGAAGACTTTTTCGACATGCATGACATAGTCAAGAAACATGCAGAACAAGAATCAACACAGACAACGAAGATTGCAGAGGTGGAAAGCATGGTGTCGGGTCAAATACAACAATTTATGGAACATCCGATCAAGTCTCGGGTATTTTCTACAACGGTTGAGTATTAAAATAGTCAAATACCGAGAATGGGCAGTAAAAGTGAAAGAAATTATTTCAGCCCTGATGGACTAGCACTAGTTCTCGTATGCAAACACATGCGAGGATATCTTCGTCAAGTGGTCAGAATATGAGAAGAGTCATTCACTCCAGTAAAAGCATGAGATGATTCTCAGAGAAAAGAGAGATCAAGCGCCACGTGGAGATATTTTGTTTTACTTAACTTAAACTTGTAGTAGCTATTTTTAGTTAGTGATTCTACATAAATAAATGGATTGACCTTTTAGCAAGGGTTGCTGGTTTTTGGAAAAGACCCTCATTTTTTGAATTGTAAAGAACTATTTCTTAACTACCTTAATTGAGAAGTCATGTTTAGGACCGAAGACAAAAATTATGTTTTTCATCAAAGGCGTTATGTGATTGGATTGAGGAGGAATTATTTCCAAATTTATTTCAATAATTGATGTTGTAACGAGTAAGATTTTCTAAATCTATTGATAAGTTATCTGTTTCAATATTTTTTGCAGTTCTTGTTCCTAATGATGGAAAGAAAATCGTTGTGTTAATGTTTGATTAATGTTAGAGCTAATGAAACTATTTTTCTTTCCATCATCTTATTACATGCATGTTTTCTTACGATAATTGTATCTCAGCCAATAATTGAAATACCAGCAAGTTAATGTATTAGTACTAGGCTTGTAACAGGTGTGAATATATGTGTCTGCATGCTTAAGCATGAGGGTTATCCCAAGCTCATCTTTCTTCAGTAGTTAAGAATCCCTTCTACCAGCTAGTTTATACCAGCACACATCATTTTATTAGACTCATCTAGTAAAAGAAAAGACAAAAAGATAACGTTTAAACTGAAGGAGGAACTTTCATAGGAAGATATCAAGTCAATCACAACGTAAATCCCATCAATGAATTAGCTAGATCGAAATATCTGGAGAACCATTCCACCATCAAACACTGCAGAGTCTAATTGGGCCTCTATGGCGGGTTGGGTTCCTGCTGTTGAGTTAAAGGGATTTAGGAACCCTCAACAAATACTGAGAGGGGGGGTGAATCAGTATGAGCACATTTTATCACTTTCCACCAGAATATATAAACTTCAACTTTATCAATAGTATATCTTTTATGATTGCATTCAATATATCGTGAGCATATAACCATAAGTAGTAAAATTCAACAATATCACATCAAATACACAATACACCAGAATTTACGTGGAAACCCAAATGGGAGAAAACCACAGAATTATTTATTATATATATCAAGAATACATTCATAGGAAACACCAACTTCCAAATTCTCAAACACCAACTAGAAGGAGACACCAACCCCCTTATTTAAAAAAACAAACTTGAAGGAAACATTGATTCCCTGAGTTTTCTGACACCAATGGAAAGGAGGCTATGATCCCATGATTTACATGCACCAACCTAAACAAAGCACCAATTCCCTGAGTTCTTTGACACCAACTAGAAGAAGGATATGACCCCCTGATTTGCAGGCACTAACTTGAAGGAAGCTCCAAGTCCCTGAGTTCTCTAGCACCAACCAGAAGGAGGCTACAACCCCCTTTCCTTTTCCCATCCTGCCACCCTAAAATATAAGTGTAGATTCACTATCACTACCATCAATCAACCTGTCACTGTCACATCAACCAACCTGTCACTTTTCCTGTCATTGTCTCTGTCAACCAACTATAACTAGATCCACTCACATGGATAGCAACACCATCACCAAACCATGTACATCAACCTGTACCACACCATGTACATCAACCATGTACCATACCATGCACATCAACCATGTACTAGAACCTGTACCATATCATGCATCAACCATGTACCGAAACCTATACCATACCATGTACATCAACCATGTCCCATCTCATGCATCAACCATGTACCATACCATGTACCAGATCACATACATCATAAGATATCATCAATGAAGTGCCTCAACCATAACCAAGATAACCACAATACCAAGATAACAATATATCCAAGATGTGATACTAATCAATGTACCATAACATCACTAAGGAGTACCTCAACATGTACCAACATCACCAAGACATGCACCACATACATGTACCAAGAATATACCTCATTCCATGCACCAAATATGTTCCTCAACCATATACCAATGCCTCAACAAGATACCAAAAGAATGACCATAACATCATCAACAAGTAACCAATATGTACCTCACACCAAGTGCCTCAAGCATGTGCCAACATCCATAAACCATGTACTAAGAGATACCATCAAACATGTGTCATATCATTCATATACCATACAACAAACCATATGCCAAGTATCCAAGATGTGCCCCTAACAATGTATCATACCATTACCAAGGTGTACCATGCACAGTCACTACCATAACATGCCTCAAGCATGTACCATAACAACATAATCATAAGCCTCAAACTAACACATAAGCATAGCCATGATCATGTGGCTCACTTGATACAAAGTAATACTGATCTATAACCTTTCCTCAGACCTCAACAACCTGGTACTAGCATTTTCCCAATTATGTCTTGTCCTCACGGGACTGAAACTTGTTTTCTAGAGGGGCCTCGCATGAAAAGCACTAGAAAACCCATGGGGGTGCCTTGCGGGACATTAGTTGTCTGACCCGTGGAGGTCATCCAAACTAGGGTTTTCTCATAAAAACCCTCTCTCCTCTGCAATCTCAAAACTCCTTCACTCACTCTTCTTCGCTACCTCATATTTCTCAGTTGCAAACTCACTAATAGATAACTTACTCACATATAAGATATTAAATAGAATGTGTGTGAGAATGTACTTATGAGTGACTTCTTGAGGTGTATATATACATTTTCTAAGTAACCAATTTCCTTAACTTTAGGGCTTCTTGAACTTTCTTGTTACAACCATTTTTTCATTTCATTAATGACTTGCAACCAATTAGGGGCTTCTTAACCCATCTTTGAGCTTCCAACTTCATGACCTCATAACTCCTCAATCATGAGGAACTACATGAAATTCCACCTACCATTGGAAATGACATGATTAGGACTATCTATCTATGAGTGTTTCACCTACATTTACATTGTCCTTCATGTCCTTATTCCTAAAACAACTTTGGGCTTCATGACCATACCTATGGGATTCTTGTAGACTTCTTTAAAGTTCCTTCTCGTGAGGGCCATGATTAGATATACGCCATAAGGAGACCACTTTGGAGACTTATCCAAATACACCCATCACATTTTTTGACATCAATGACAACCAACTGTTCAACGAAATCAATGACAACTAACTGTCCAACAATATCCCCCTTTGTAATTGATGGAAACTCTCATACTCTACCTATGACCAATGCTCCTGATATTTCTCTCCTCATTTTTCTTTCCTCGTTTTTGTCTCCCCCTTTGACATCAATGGAAAACGGTATCTCATTTTGGGTATGTTCCCCCTGTCTTCATGATTCTAATTTTTCTCTTCTGATCTTTCTCTTTCTCCCCCTTCGACATCATGGGTAAAAGGGTAAATCCCCCTATCGATATACCTTCTCTAAACACTCTTTATTTGACTTCATTTTCTCCCACTATCTTCATTCTTTTGATCTCTTTCTCTGACAATTTCTCTTCCTTGAATTTTCGACAAGACATCGTGTAGATCAATGTGGGATTTCCTATATACACTTTATTTCCTCTCTTCTAGTGTTCTTTGTCCATTGGTACTTCCTATTATCATTCACTGGCATATAAAAAGAATTCAAGGTTACTTGAATTCGAGTCTTCATGTCTTGTCAAGTTCACATCAATGATCATACCTTCTTCTAACGATATAGATTCTGTTGTGTCTTTCACTGCTTGTGTTCCCGATTCCACTTGTCCACTGATTTCATTAATTCCAAATGTTAATATGCTTTCATGAATTTTTTAAAAACTTTCAAATCTCTCATGAAATCATCTTTGTCGATGCGTCATAACAATTGTCCATGATTCTTCTACTTAACTGCACATAATGCTAACCCATCTGTCACTTTACCATTCTGGAGACTTCCTTTCTAAAATCTGTAAACACTTCAAACTGCTCAAAAGATAGTTTTATGATCTATAGAGCTATTTATTATACTCCATGTTCAATATTCATATTTACTAGGAGTCTCCAAGTCGAATGGCTCATAAAAATATCCACTATGATGTGGAGTAATCTTCCTCTTCGTCTATATATTCATCATCATCCTCTTTTTGAATTCTGACATTCTTTTCATCTTTTTCCTGAATTCTGACATCTTCCTCTTGATCCTCTTTCTGAATTCTGACCTCTTCATATTTTCTTGTGGATTCATCATGATCTCGCACTACTACAAATCTTGTGAGTATGATCTCTAGGACCTAGTCTTCATTCACTTGTTGTTATCAGACTAATCGGTAGGTGCAGACACTAACTGATCTCCCTAGATCCACCTAGATCTAGAACAAAACACGCCAGAACATGACGCTTACCTTAAGTTTTAAATATTAAATTTATTAACTAAAGAGGGATAGGAGACATACCGTTTAAATGTCGCTTCCTCTCGCCATCACCATCCTAGCTCTGTTCCAATGCTCATACAATGATGAACCTGCAAAAGAACACAACCAACCAAAGTGATAGTAATAGCATAAACTCAATATAAACCTATGTATAAGATCAAGGAATCATACAATAAAACACAACAAGCTTTATAGGAAATAATCATATTACTGTATCATATTGGATTTGAAAGAGAGATTACAACCATTGCCTTGATGTCGTAAGGTCCCTTCTAGCTGTCCTTCGTTCCCCACACACTTCTTGCTCCAAGGATTCTGAGACCATGGATCTGATAGCTACTCACAATCTGTCTTGACAAAGCAAATCTCAAATCCACTCTAACCAAGCCAACAATTCCAAGCCAAATCCAACTTAGCCAATCCCAAAAGCTCCAAGCTAACCAAAGCTCACTTTCTCCATGAGAACTCCTCTCCCTTTATAAGTTGAAGAGGATAAGGTGAGGAGGTTAGGATGATCCCACTAAATCATGAAAGCGAGTAAGATCCAAACCATTTGTATGCCACCTCACCATGTAAGTTTCTCCTTCTAGAAGATTCGAGAAAATGCTCGTTTTTCCCACATGTAAGCATTCTCACACCCTGCCTATATACCAACCTGTGAACTTCCTTTTTTATAGGGTTTTTACAAAGGAGAATGAAACCTCTTTTCTCAAGAAAAGTTCTTCTGCCTTCCTTCTTCAGGAACTCAGGCCACTGACCCCTTTGAAGGCAACAAATAGGTTTACATCATTAACGGTCATAGGGATGACGAAAATAATGTGTAACACTTGTTTTTCATTTCTTCTCCAAACCTTCATGTATATGACATATTCCTTTATTCTCGTAGATTTGTCCTGATCTCGTACTATTACCAATCCTGAGAGTATGACTTTTGGGTGTCCTTCATTCATATGTTCTTCCTTTACCCGTTCTTGTTTTCTTTTCCAAACCTTCTTATATATGATATTATTTTTCTCTTTCATAGATGTATCCATCATGCTTTTACAATCACGAGCTATATGTCCATAGTTATATAATTTGTAACATTCAATATTATATGGAGTCACATATGCATTTATTTCTTGACCATTTCTTCCATAAGCTCTGCAATCGATAGCTTTATGTCCAAAGTTAGTACAAAAAAAACAATGACCATTAAAAAACTTTCATACCTGGGAGTGAATGATCTTCTTTTTTATGTATTCCTTCTAAAGTCATGCATTGGTTGATCATGATCTTCTCTTTTGTTGTTTCCTTCACAATGATTGAATCTTCTTTCATACATGAAAGTGGAGGGTCTTCTTTTATATCCATCTCTTTTGTAATCTTCTTCTTGAGTTTTCTTCATTTCTGGAATGTTGTTCTTTGAGGGCTCACATTCTTCCTTCTTAGTAGGGATTTTGATGACTTCTACATAAATCTTAGTCTTCTCATCATTCTTTCTTTCTAGCAACCTATAACATTTATCTTTAGTGTTTTTGTCGAGCTCGACAACTTTAACTCTTAATGTAACAACTTCTTGTTTAAGCTTCTCACATTCTTCTTCTTTATTCATCATTTGGATCTTCAAGACTTCTTCCTTTCTCTTTTCTTATTCAAGTTGGGTCTTCAAGGAGACAATTTATTTTTCAAGTCTTCTTTCTCGTTGACTGAATTTTGCTTCAATTTTATTTAATTCATTGAGATGGATAGTCAAAATCTTTTCTCTCTTCCTTGCTTCCTTTCTTTGTCCTACTATTTCTTCTTCCAAAAATTGCTTTTCTTCCAAAGGAATTTTGCATGCTTCATCAATCCTTCTGGATTATTCTAATTGGAATTTTAGGTTTGTGATCATCTATTGGACTTCTTCAGAGCTGGGATTTTGAGACTCCATTTATATCTTGATCAATTCTTTCTCGAGTGACTTGTTTTTCTCTCTTTCTTTGACCATCTTTTCTAAGGCATTGGTTAGGTGTCTCTCATAATATTCTTCTTATGAATCTGTCTGAACTGATAAACTTATTTCTTCCCATACTAACTCAACATATTCGTCATATTATTTATCATGATCAACATGCTCCAGAGGAGATTCCTTTGACTATAAATTCTATAGATTATCCCAAAGTTCTTTTGCTAATGAACATTGTCCCACTTTGAATTTTACCGGTTCTGGTATTCTTTCCAAGATGAAATCCATTTCTATTTTTTTGTTTCTCTTTAATTCATTCTTGGCTAGAGTCTTTGGTTTATTTCAACTGGTATATCCTGTAACAACTGAGTACCAATCATCATACCCATGTGCCTCTAAAAATGTTTTCAATATTTTTCTCCACATCTCATACTTCAGACCAATCTGACCATTGAACTGTGGTATTCCATTCCTATAAAAATTGATTCTCTCCATGATATACCTTCCAGTGGTTAGGCTATTTCTTGAAGAACCGATTCGGATACCAATTGATGGAATACTAAGAGGGGGGGTAAATCAATATGAGATTTTTTTACCACTTTCGAAAACAATATATAAAACTCAACTTTATCAACAATATATATTTTATTATTGCATTCAATATATCATGACCATATAACCATAAGCAATACAATTCAACAATATCACATCAGATACACAATACACCATAATTTACCTACAAACCCAAATGGGAGAAAATCACATAATGCTTTCTTATATATATCAAGAATGCATTCATAGGAAGCACCAACTTCCAAATTCCCTAGCACCAACTAGAAGGAGGCACCAACCCCCTGATTTACATGAACCAACATGAAGGAATCACCAACTCCCTGAGTTCTCCGACACCAATCAAAAGGAGGCTACAACCCCTTGATTTACAAGCACCAACTTGAAGGAAGCAACAACTCTCTAAGTTCTTTGGCACCAACCGGAAGGAGGCTACAACCCCTTGATTTACAGGAACCAAATTGAAGGAAGATCCAACTCCCTAAGTTCTCCGACACCAACAGAAAGGAGGCTACAACCCCATTTCCTTGCCCTGTCTTGACGCCCTGAAATATAAGTGTAGACTCACTGTCACTACAATTGATCAACCAGTCACTGTCACATCAACCAACTTGTCATTGTCACTATCAAATCAACCAACCGATCACTATCATCGTCACATCAACCAACCTGTTATTATCATTATCAATGTCACATCAACCAACCTGTCATTGTCCCTGTCACTATCACTATCATTGTCTTTGTCAACCAACTATAACTAGATCCACTCACATGGATACCAACACCATCACCAAACTATGTACATCAACATGTACCATACCATGTACATCAACCATGTACCATAACTTGTATCATATCATGCATCAACCATGTATTGAAACATGTACTATACCATGTACATCAACCATGTCTCGTCTCATGCATCAACCATGTACCATACCATGTACTATATCATATGCATCATAAGATACCATCAATGAAGTGCCTCAAGCATAACCAATATAGCCACAATACCAAGATGCGATACTAATCAATGTACCATAACATCACTAAGTCATACCTCAACATGTACCAACATCACCAAGACATGCACCACATACATGTACCAAGAATATACCTCATACCATGCACCAAATATGTGCCTCAACCATATACCAATTCCTTAACCAGATACCAAAAGCATGACCATCACATCATCAACAAGTAACCAAGATGTACCTCAAACCAAGTGTCTCAAGCATGTACCAACATCCATAAACCATGTACTAAGAGATACCATCAAACATGTGTCATATCACTCATATACCATACAACAAACCATATGCCAAGTATCCAAGATGTTCCTCTAACAATGTATCATACCATCATCAAGGTGTACCATGAACAATCACTACCATAACATGCTTCAAGCATGTACCATAACAGCATAAGCATAAGACTCAAACTAACACATAAGCATACCTTTGATCTATTAGTTGACCTGATACACAATAATACTGACCTGTAAGCTTTCCTTAGACCTCAGCAACCTAGTAATAGAATTTTCCCAATTATTTCTTGTCCTCATGGGAAAAAGACCTATTTTCTAGTGGGGCCTCACATAACGAGCCCTAGAAAACCTACGGGGGTGCCTCGTGGGACACTAGTTGTCTGACCCGCAAGGGTCAACCAAACTGGGTTTTCTAAAAAAAACCCGCTCTCCTCTACAACCTTGAAACTCTCGCACTCTCTCTTCTTCATTACCTCAAATTTCTTTGTCATAAACTCATTAATAGACCATTTACTCATGTAGAAGAAATTCAATAGAATGTGTGTGTGAATGTACTTATGGGTGACTTATTGATGTGTGTATATATTTTTTGTAAGTAACCTCTTTCCTTAACTTTAGGGCTTCTTGAACTTTGTTGTTACAACCATTTTACCCTTTCATTAATGGCTTGCAACCAATTAGGGGATTCTTAACCCATCTTTCGGGCTTCCAACTTCATGACCTCATAACTCTTCAACTATGATGAACTACATGACATTCCACCTATCGTTGAAAATGACATGATGAGGACTATCCATATGTGAGTGTGTTACTTGCATTTACACTATCATTCATGTTCATATTCCTGAAACAACTTCAGGCTTCATGACCATACCTATGGGTTTCTTATAGACTTCTTCAAAGCCTCTTCTCTTCAGGGCCATGCTTATAGCTATGCCATAAGGGGACCAATTTGAATACTTATCCAAATACAACCATCACATCTATTGACATCAATGAAAACCACTTCTTGTTGACATCAATGACAACCAACTATCCAACAAGGATGACATATACAGAGCTATGGATGATATCATCTACTACAGAGGTAGCATATACTTGGTCCATGATTCCACACTTAGGGAGGAGATCATGAGGGCTATGTGTGATACACCCTTGGCAAGGAATCATGGGTACTTCCATACTTGCTAGTAGATCATAGAGAGGTTCTCATGGAAATTCCTCGATGATGATGTGTGGAGACATGTGATGATTTCATGACTCGTTAGAAAAATGATTCAGTTCATACCTATCCAACAAGATTCTAGTAGCCTACACTCATTTCAGGACATAGGTGGGGAAGAGTTTCGACGAATTCAATACAGGTCTATCGAAGGTGCGTGGCAAAGACTACATTTCAGGGACTTCATCAGAGTATGAGGTGTCCCAAATAGTAGAGTGGTTCTTTAGGGAGGCATTTAGGCTCCATAGGTTTCTTGAGTACATTGACCATGATCGAGACAACACAATTATCAGGACATTTTGGCAGGAGTTGTACATATTAGCTAGCACAAAGTTGATCATTGTAGCACAATTGGAGTCGGTTGGTATGAGGCATAGTGGACTTCTAGTTTGGATGTGGATTCTAGGAACTCATATGATTGGTCCGTTTAATTTTTAGGATACTTAGAGAGGAGATGATGGAGCTCTTTTTTATTCCAGTAATGAGATGGGATTCGATCACAAGATTTGGGATCCAGGTGCAGATTCTAGCATGATGGTGTTGAGTCGGGATTGGGAGGATGAATCAAATTTAAAAAATGATATCGATTTCCACTATCCCACTAGTTTGCATAGGACTGCAGTTCATTCCATACAAACACGTTGGATGGTATCTCCATACCAACAATTGAGGAATTGGTGGTTGACATTGATTGGTAATGATGATCTAGACATAGGATATGACTTTTCAACTACTTCCATACTTCTGACTCCTATGTTTTTGGAGGGATTTCATATTGATTATCATTACCCTTGCCTTTACATTCTATTGATAGTAACTTCATTCCATGGGTAGATGTATTTTGATCTCTTGCATGTTATGGTGCAGCTAGTTGTGGGTGATTTTCTGGACGGTGTTTGGATGTTTGCAGTAGGACGGGTGTGTTGGAGTATTAGGGATTTTCCCTTTGACACTTGGATATTAAGTGTCATTAATTCTTGGAAATTCATGATAAATATAGGGTAGTTGGCATAGGTCCAAGAGTGAAATTCATGATAAAAATACCCTTTGAGAGTGAAATTCATGATTAATAAAGGGTAGTTAGCATAGGTCCCTAGGAATATTCATGGGAAACTATAAATACACATGAATATCATTGTATTATATATGTGGGATGAATTTTTTTTTATAATGCATGGCTTGTCAAGCGATTCCTTCCATAAGGAGTAATTAATAGTGTTACCTACCTTAAGGGTTCTTATCTATATTCTTTTGTTATATATAGTGTGATGTGTTTCATATTTCTAAAGTTTAAGGTTTTATTTTTGAAGTTAAGGGATATATTTTATCTTTTATCTATCAATATTTACTACAAGTGGTATGAGAATTCTTTCTTGGACACAAAGTGGAATATATTTTCTTCCTTTTCCTATTTTTTAAGGAAGAAAGAGGATGGTAACATTTAGATCAATTTCTAAATTTTTTTGTCCAAAATATAAAGAAGCCAAATATAAATCTAAATTCCTCTTGAAAAAATGCTCAATTTCAAAAAACATTGTCCAAACCGGAGTCTGGAAAGTGGAGTTATAATTGATTTAAAATCAATTTTTTTAGGGTTTTTTCAGTGACGGCCATGTGGTTTTGAAATTAGATATATTTTGATAGAATGCTTAGATTTTAGTCAAACTAGTTCTAGGAGATGCAAAGTAGCCATGAAATTTCATAATTTTGGTCATAATAGATAATCAAAGTATCAAAAAAGTTATGATCATCTTACATTAGTCACCTCAAACCCTACCCCTATAAAGGAACTACATTGAAAAGAAAGTTATTTCTATAAAAATCTAGTTTTTTTGTGGGTTTTTTCCCAAGATGTTTTTCATAGGAAAATATGATGGCCCTAGCATTGAAGAATTTATAAAGTTTTGGAAGGAAAAAATGCATCCTTATGGAAACTATCTCTATACTTAAATATAAGGGATAACATTGCCATATGGCTGAATTCAAATTATATTATGTCACTAATGGAACTTAAAAATAAAGAGTATGACCAAGTATTTTTAGACAAGTGGTCTTGTGTTGTGAAGAAGGATAATGAGATCTCTAGGGGTTTCTTTTCATGTGGCAACTTCATAATACATGTACATGGATGTATTCAACAAGAGAAGGACATTGCTTTTGTTAACCCTAATTGCAAGTATAATTTCATCAATGCTAAATTAGCTAAAAAATTAAAAGT
Organism: Picea sitchensis; assembly: GCA_010110895.2. Classification (NCBI taxonomy): domain Eukaryota; kingdom Viridiplantae; phylum Streptophyta; class Pinopsida; order Pinales; family Pinaceae; genus Picea; species Picea sitchensis. Next base: position 25,758 of record SNQJ01S0110037.1, read on the forward strand.
TTCTACTCAACGTATTCAAAGAACACAGGTTAAATGTGACAATTTTCAAATTTTTAAATATTTGAATATTACCGTGGATAAATATGTGTTGCATTAATAATTTCATGATATAGATATGGATGATGTGGATTTGTTTTTGGGATATCCATGGATGGACTCAGCCAGTACAATTAATATTAATGTGCAAAATATCTTTTTGAAGCTTTGGCACAAGAAAAATAAAATTACATTGTAGGATATTTCCCTTACTAAGAAAGAAGGGACCAAGGGGGGTTCTAAAGAAGTCCTTGTAGGGGAACTAATTATAGTACCTGATGACATATTAGATGAAGATTCTATGGTTGAATTAAAAGAAGAGCTTATATAAGCACTTGAAGAAAATCCCTATGAAGGGCATAAAAAGAAAGAAGAAGATAAGGCATTGGATGACTCAAATGAACCAAATGTTGAAGAGTCAAATAAAGAAGAATCGATAGCTAAGGTAATGCAAGGAAACAAAAGATTTACATTTTAACATTTAACTACACAAAATGCTAACTAGTCCTATTCTAGTTTAATCATCATCATCTCGCTAAGCTTTCTCAAATCACCATAATCATCTCTTTGACACAATTTCACCATCATGTTTTCCTTTATTGTTCTTCTATAAATTCTATTAAATATATTCATAGGCACAAATTCAATTACTATGTCTTTTTCCTCTCCGTTCTTGAAAACCCTAACAGTTGGAATGTTCTGGTTACCCTATCCAGTGGCAGTGCAAGGAAATTCATCAGTGTTAACTTTCAAGCACATGATCTTACCAGCATACAGGTTTGCAAGTTCATCTATTAGAGGTGCAATCATCTGACAAGGTCCACATCATGGATCCAAAAATATACAAGCATGGAAATGTCGCTCGCCAAGACCATCTTCTGCCAGGTTGAATCATTGACTTCCAAAGCTATAGGCCTTGACCTTCCTGGTAATATTTTTTCTTTATCTCCTAGTTAGGTTCTAGAAGCAATATCATGATCGTGTTGTTGTTCGAATATCAAATGGATTCAATATCAAACATTTCATATCATGAATACAATGTAACAAATCACCACTTAACTCATCCAAAAGGTTTTCAGTTCGAACCACATTCTATCAATCAAGAAATTGTCTACACCCACACTATTATAACAACTATATTATGTATCTCCCCTATACTATGTCAAAAAATGGTGCAGGGGTATTTCAAGACCGTTACTTGATCTTTCAGAGTTACTTTCTATTGAAATCCTAGTAAAATCAGATCCATAATTAAACCATTAAATTCCCACATCATTTAATATCAATCACGTCTGTGTATACAACTCCCTTTTTCATTTACTTATACTCTCGATTAAGAAATAGATACTCTGCCTGGAAAATAGAAAATAAAAACATTAATATGCACCTTAAATTTGAACCCTCAACCTCATACATCCATTATCATATCTTGGATGTTGTGGATAGCTTGTTGACAGAATTTCAACCCTTGATTCCTCGTGTAGAATATACTTGGAAAATATCCAATCTCTTCTTCCATGCACACATCATTGCACTCTATCTATCTTGAATTAGTATTCATTGAATTTGGTGTTGAAAATGCCTTCGTTCATTCCTGATAGAGACTCAACCTCTCTTGACAGTCTCGCCATAAAATATCATTGGATTTTTTATCCAAAATTGATACTTAGAGACTGAATATGGAAGAAGAGAAAAACAATACATGGAGTTAGTAATCCATCTTCCATTAAATCAAATCACTTATTTGCATCGATTTTATCCTACCTAACCCTATTTACTCTATCTCTACTCCCAATTTGTGTTTTTTTTTTTTCTCTCATCCACTCGTCCTTCTCCTCCTCGATGGATTAAAATACTTTTCTTTAAATATGCAAAGAATATAAACTACTCGAACCCTTCAAACAAGGAATGTGTTATAGCGTAGTCTAAATGTTCTACCTTTTGGCTTTTTTCCGATGATTTTTTCTGTTTGATGTTTCCCTAAATCCGGTGAGGAATGGTTGGATTTGCATATTTTAGTGGCTAAGTTTGTATAATCGGAGTGACCCATGGGTTTTTCATCACCATGAATCCATTTATGCATTCAGAAATACACTTTAAACAACAGAAAATAGTGATTTTGTCCATATTTACATCACCAGATTCCAGCGGAAAAAAAAAGTAGAACATTTAGCCAATGTCATTTGTTATCCTATTCTTGGAAAACCCCTAACCAATTTATCAAGTTATTCTAAGGGAGATAAATCCCTTTATTCATAAACAAACCCTATCCTTCTAGGTGTTCACATTATTATGTGATAATGAGGAATCCAACTTCCTTTCTTAGCTTAATATATCATTTACATACAATTTTTAATTAAGGGAACCCACTCCCTTCATTAAATTATTAAGGCCTCCTAAAGGTGAATGAAAAATTTGACTGGGAAGAGATGCTCCTGCATCAAAATCTTGGTGTACAAAAAATTTCATGGACTTTTTTCCATGAGTCTCCAATGTTGTTGATGCATTCTTGTTCACCTCTAGGATCCCACATCCTGTGGTGTTGCTTTATCTCTACATAAAATCTCTACATGGATATTAACATCCCTTCAACATTTGCATATTTTTCCAACATATTCATCTCATAATACTCTTTGAAATCACATAGGTATATTGCCAATGCCTCAAGACCTTCAAAATTTTGTTCCATGCATCCTTTACTAGCCTTTATTTCTTGCACATCATTCTACACTATTATTTTTTAGTTTGTCACATCTTGTAACATGTTCACAGTATTGAATGAAACGCTCTCAACTTCCTCAATTATAATACCAATGTTGGTAATTCTTGGATGTTGCTCAGGACTAATTTGAATTCCTTCATCATGCTTGGGATTCATCCTAAGGTTGACTTTCGTGGACTTGTTGTTTTGGTATCATCGATTCTCTCCTTTGAAAACTTTTGAGCTTCCTCTACTCCTTTATGCCTACGTACACTCACATTCTCCTCAGAACTTCCATTTTCCCTCTTCCTACCAACCTCAGCCGGAATTTGTTTACATATCCTCTGTTGTAAGGGTTTCCTGCCACTTTTATTTCTCTCTAAGTCACTATCTGTGTGCTACAAAACACACATTTTCTTTCAACAAATACATATCTCTTTAGAATTTAAATGCAAAACACATACCTTTCTTCCAGATCTCACCCTACCTATACCTTTTGGACTTATCATTAATTTCCACAAGCCTCCTTCTGCAATTCATATTTTGCATACTTTTTGCTTCTTCTACAACTACACCTTTCTTACCTAGCT
>SNQJ01S0110037.1:29094-41838 GCA_010110895.2 Picea sitchensis
CTGCTTGACATGGTGAACATAATTCTTCTTGATTTGTATCTGCATCTTCTTTGACATTTTCTGAATTTGTGATGGGTGAAGAATATATGTCATGTAACTTATCCCAAAGTTCTTTTGCCGATGAACATTTACCAACCTTTTCTCTTGCTAGATTAGGTAATCCTTCCCAGATGAAATCCATTGCTATTTTGTTATTCTTCCTCAATTCCTTCTTGTCTACAGTCTTTGCCCTTTTTGAACTATCATATCCTGTAACAACTGATAGCCAAATATAATGTCTCTGTGCCTATAAAAATACTTCCGTACTTATGCTCCACATCTCATACTTAAAACCATTCTGACCATTAAACATTGGTACTCCATTCTTAGAATAATTTATGATCTCCTTCCAGTGGTTAAACTGTTTCCTGAAGGAACCAAATTTGATACCAATTGTTGGATTACTGAGAGGGGCGTGACTCAATAATAGAGAAATTTAGTCCTTTTTAACCATATAATCCAAGTGTTATATCAATGTAGCATTATCATCCAATAAATGTAGAGTAAATAAGCAATGAACAAATGAACAATCATACACATACACGATACACCAATGTTTTACGTGGAAACCCAAAGCGAGAGAAAACCATAGAATATGTTTTCTTATATGTCTTGAAGAATTACATTCATTGGAAGCACCAAATTCCTTTGTTTTCCATCTGCAACTGGAAGGAGGATCCAACCCCCTTGTTTCTCAGGCTATAACTTGAAGGAAGTTCCAAGTCCCTTATTCTCTGGCTACAACTAGAAGGAGGCTACAACCCCCTATGTTCTCCGACTACAACCAGAAGGTGGCTACAACCACATGTCCTTGGCCCGTCCAACCACCATGATGTATAAGTAGAATGATAGAACCACTACCACATTATCACTGTGAGATATACTGTTGTAAACATGTACCAATCAACCTGTAATCAAATAATCTGTACCAATAACCTGAACCATGCATCAACCATGCTTCAACCTGTACCTCAACCGAAAATCAACCTGTACCATAAAAAAGTGCATCAAACATGCACCAACCTGTACCAAAGAACCTGTAATCAACCAGTACCATAAACAAGTGCATCAACCATGCACCAACCTGTACCATGAACAAGTGCATCAACAATGCACCAAACCTGTACAAATAACCCGTCATAACAACCTGTCACAACAACTTGTCCAAACAACCTATCACAACAACCTGTCTCATTAATCTTATAAACCAAATCAGATCTAATCACCAAGATCAATCACCAATACAACTCTCAAAGATGTGCATCAACCAAGCATAACACAACAACTCATAATCATCACCCAGATCAATATGTGCTTATAATAATACAAGTATGCTACATCATCCATAAACCATGTGTCAACAATACTACTAACAAGTGCCTCCAACCATGTTTCAAGTATGTACCAATCATGTATCAAGTACTCATCAACTATTACTCATCAATATGTACCAACATCATCAATTTTACACCTCATGTATGTGCCAACTCATCAACTACTTGTCTCAACCATGTACCCAACATGTACCTCAACCAAATGCCCTCATCAGTTTCATCATCCAAATCTGATTTGTAACTCTATAATAGACCTAGTGTATATGATCACATACCTACAAACCTTCCTTAACTTTAACAACAAGAGACTATCATTTTCATCAAACTTTTCTTTAGTCTCACATGACTAGTTTTGGATTAGTCAAAAACCCTAACTTGAAATAATCATAACTATGTACCTGTAATGAATAAATATATGAAAATAGTACACAATTGTCTTTAGTGTGTTTTATGCAATTCCTTCATGTGTCACTACTTGGAACCTCTCAAAAAAAGAGTTATAGCAAAAATGACATACCTTGTTGAATTTTGTCTTATTCTAGAGAGCGACCTTGTAGAGCGTGCCCCGCATGAAATTTTCGTTGAATCGATCTGAAAATGTTACACATAATAATAAAGAATTTAATCTAACCAACACATTTTTTCTTACTGAATTTGGATCTGTTAGGAATAGTTATGCCATTTTTACTCGAAACACTTGTTTTAGACTAGTCTCAGGACTAGCCACAAACCCTATTTTCCACGGAGTGTAACTCCAAAAATACAACGAGCCACAAGTTGAAATTTTTACCACAGATACTTGGATATGTTTCCTCAATGGAATATCAATTTCATGGTCTGAATCATTCTAGAAAAAAACGTTATTGCGAAAATGGTGAGATGACCTGTAAATAACATACCTTAGAAAGCATCATCAAAAGAATTTATCCTCCCTTGAATTACGACCTTCTTTTCTTCACCTTGCCTCTGAAATTTGGCTTAGATATCCTTTGGTTACCTCAGTCACCTATAGATATTCAATATGTTCAAGTGTGATGTAAAATGAGAGAGCCTTGCCTCTTATTTATACTCTCCAAATATCGTCCTTAGAAGCATCTTCTAGGTCACTCAACCTATTTCTAGGTCACTTAACCCATTTATAGGTCACTTAACCTATTTTCATCATCTTTAGGGTTAACCACTTTCCATAATTAGAAAGTTCTCCATTACTTTATCATTTAAATATTCCTCCTTGACTTTGTCACCTCACTTTATCATTTAAATAATCTTTTTGGATTTTTTCACTTCACTTTAATATTTAAATAATACTTCTTGACTTTCTCACTTTACTTTATCATTTAAACAATAATTTCTTCTTTGCAAGCTCTTTGACTTCTTTGACCTTTCGGGGCTTCAAGCCAACATATGAGGGTCCTCCAACTTCGTAAGGAAATACCTTTCAAACCGTGAGGATTTATGTGACGTTCCACATACCAAAAGAAATGACATGACATTTACTATCCATTTATAATAGTTTTACCTGAAAATATATCAAAAATCATACCATTATCCATCAAACAAACTTGGGTCTAGTATCCAAACCTTAATTCTCCAACTTCTCATGGCCATAACTCTCTAACCGTGAGGATTTATGTGACGTTCCACATACCACCAGAAATGGAATGACATGTACTATTAATATAGAATAGTATTACCTTCAAATATATTAAAAAACATACCGTTATACATGAAACAACCTTGGGTCCATTACCCAAACCTTTGTGCTACCCGAATTCACTATCGAACTTTCTCCAAGGGTTGACATCAATATACAATATCACTCTCCAATAGTTGACATCAATGACAACCAACAATCCATCAACCTAAGACAAATGTATGACACCAAGAAGTACAATATATACCTCAACAATATGCCCAATAATGTATGCCAACTACAAACAACAAATATACTAGCAATGCACCTCTGTATATCTGTCTCATACAATATGTATCATACAACCAATAGTCCCTCTAGGGAAAATACTCAATCTCCCATAACCATATCTCACACAATTACAAATATCCAACTACAAACAAGCATATAACATATCTTTTGATCATGTAGATAGATCTGTTGTACCTGAACACTTTCACACTTCCTGCAGCTTCTCCCTAACCTATGTAACTTGGACCACAACTCATTTCTCAAAACTGACACTACCTCGCATGAAAAAGCTAGTTGTCGAGTGGGGCCTTGTGTGACAATATATAGGAAACATGTGAGGATGCCTTGCGGGTCATTTATTATATGACTCATGGGAATGACCCTAATTGGGGTTTTTCACGACTTTCCCGCTCTCTTTTGCAACTATGAAACGTTTCTGTCACTCTTCCTTCGTTACCCTAGACTTTCGCAACTTCAGATGTATCAATGAGTACCTGCAATAAACCTTTCACAAGATATATATTCAATGTGCTCAATAGGTGAAAATGCGAGTCTCTTTCTCTCTTATTTATACTCTCCAAGTTCCTTCCTTTAGGGGTCATATTTTAACTATTTTACCCAATTTCCCTCTTTTAGGGATAATCCACTTTCTTGTTGCAACTACTTTACCAATAATTAGTAAACTCACCACTTCTTGCTGCAACTAATTTATTTTTAATTATTTTCTTATTTCAACAACTGTACCCATACTTAACTCCTAGTTGCAACCACTTTGACTAGTAAACTTCTTGAATACTTTCTAGGAGCTTCTAGAATAATTGACTTCTTTGTTGACCTTCTAGGGGATTCTAGAATATCCATGAGGGTCCTCCAACTTCACTAAGCCATGTCTCCTGAACCGTGAGGAACCATGTGACATGCCACATATAAAAAAAAATGACATGACATGTACTATCCATCTATGATAGTATTACCTGGAAATTCAATGATCTTCATGTCATTATTCCTCATACAAACTCGGGTTCCTTAACCACACCTCTGGATCTACTGAAATTCGCTACTGGACTTGCTTCAAGGGTTGACATCAATGAAAACCAACCCAATCTATCAACATAATCGAGGTTTGAACCTATGTCAACAAGCTATCCAAAACATCCGGGATACATTAATACAAGTATGAGGTCGAGGGTTTGAAGCTAAGGTGCATATTAATGTTTTTCTTTTATGTTGTCTAGGCATAGTATCCATCTCCAGATCGAGAGTAGAATTAAATGAAAAATGGATTTTCATTTGGTTAAAAAATAAAACCTATTGTACGCATTGTATTGCTAGACTGTTGAATTGAATCCAGATCGAGATTACAGCGTGGATTTGACAAAAGAAACATATCAACCATTTAAATTATGTGGTCACATCCTATAGAATTTATCCAAGAGATAGATTGGTTTCCAATCCTATGATTATGATTTGCATACATAGGCCTAATTGATATTAAAGGATATGGGCATTGAATGGTTTTATTGTGGCTCCGATTTTATTAGGATTTCAATATATAGTAAATCAGAAAGACCAAGTAATGCTCTTGGAATACCCCTTGCTAGCGGGGAAAATACACATATTACTATACTAGGTCAGAGTATATGCAGAGCATTGATGTCCCTTAAAATAAAATCCTATTTCTAAACTACCCCAAACAATCTGACCTTAAAATATAAGAGAAGGAAAATATGGTGTACCTTAGGTCTTTTCAGTTGATGTAGACCTCCTTCTCCTTTGTAGTTTCTTGGACAACTGGTCTCCTCCCAAAGTTGACCTGCAAACAATTTAGACAACAAAGCTACAAGATATTCTATCTCTACTATCAGTGTTAGGGTTCAAATACAAATGTGAAATGCATTAATAAAATAAGCACAAAAAAACAATATTTGGGACATAAACAAAATTCTTTTATTCAGATGTGAAGATTACAAAAGTTACAACCTTCTCATTGGCATATGCTCCACGAACCTGGTTTGATATCCTCTTACTGCTGCTCCAAGTGCATCATTCCCGTAACATCTCTCACAATCATCTAATCTTCTTGGGAAGTGAGTAAGGGATTGTATAGGGAGAGGGATTAAGAGAGGAAATTAGTTCTAGTGGAAAAGCTAGGTAAGAAAGGTGTAGTTGTAGAAGAAGCAAAAAGTATGCAAAATATGAATTGCAGAAGGAGGCTTGTGGAAATTAATGATAAGTCCAAAAGGTATAGGTAGGGTGAGATCTGGAAGAAAGGTATGTGTTTTGCATTTAAATTCTAAAGAGATATGTATTTGTTGAAAGAAAATGTGTGTTTTGTAGCACACAGATAGTGACTTAGAGAGAAATAAAAGTGGCAGGAAACCCTTACAACAGAGGATATGTAAACAAATTCCGGCTGAGGTTGGTAGGAAGAGGGAAAATGGAAGTTCTGAGGAGAATGTGAGTGTACGTAGGCATAAAGGAGTAGAGGAAGCTCAAAAGTTTTCAAAGGAGAGAATCGATGATACCAAAACAACAAGTCCACGAAAGTCAACCTTAGGATGAATCCCAAGCATGATGAAGGAATTCAAATTAGTCCTGAGCAACATCCAAGAATTACCAACATTGGTATTATAATTGAGGAAGTTGAGAGCGTTTCATTCAATACTGTGAACATGTTACAAGATGTGACAAACTAAAAAATAATAGTGTAGAATGATGTGCAAGAAATAAAGGCTAGTAAAGGATGCATGGAACAAAATTTTGAAGGTCTTGAGGCATTGGCAATATACCTATGTGATTTCAAAGAGTATTATGAGATGAATATGTTGGAAAAATATGCAAATGTTGAAGGGATGTTAATATCCATGTAGAGATTTTATGTAGAGATAAAGCAACACCACAGGATGTGGGATCCTAGAGGTGAACAAGAATGCATCAACAACATTGGAGACTCATGGAAAAAAGTCCATGAAATTTTTTGTACACCAAGATTTTGATGCAGGAGCATCTCTTCCCAGTCAAATTTTTCATTCACCTTTAGGAGGCCTTAATAATTTAATGAAGGGAGTGGGTTCCCTTAATTAAAAATTGTATGTAAATGATATATTAAGCTAAGAAAGGAAGTTGGATTCCTCATTATCACATAATAATGTGAACACCTAGAAGGATAGGGTTTGTTTATGAATAAAGGGATTTATCTCCCTTAGAATAACTTGATAAATTGGTTAGGGGTTTTCCAAGAATAGGATAACAAATGACATTGGCTAAATGTTCTACTTTTTTTTTCCGCTGGAATCTGGTGATGTAAATATGGACAAAATCACTATTTTCTGTTGTTTAAAGTGTATTTCTGAATGCATAAATGGATTCATGGTGATGAAAAACCCATGGGTCACTCCGATTATACAAACTTAGCCACTAAAATATGCAAATCCAACCATTCCTCACCGGATTTAGGGAAACATCAAACAGAAAAAATCATCGGAAAAAAGCCAAAAGGTAGAACATTTAGACTACGCTATAACACATTCCTTGTTTGAAGGGTTCGAGTAGTTTATATTCTTTGCATATTTAAAGAAAAGTATTTTAATCCATCGAGGAGGAGAAGGACGAGTGGATGAGAGAAAAAAAAAAAACACAAATTGGGAGTAGAGATAGAGTAAATAGGGTTAGGTAGGATAAAATCGATGCAAATAAGTGATTTGATTTAATGGAAGATGGATTACTAACTCCATGTATTGTTTTTCTCTTCTTCCATATTCAGTCTCTAAGTATCAATTTTGGATAAAAAATCCAATGATATTTTATGGCGAGACTGTCAAGAGAGGTTGAGTCTCTATCAGGAATGAACGAAGGCATTTTCAACACCAAATTCAATGAATACTAATTCAAGATAGATAGAGTGCAATGATGTGTGCATGGAAGAAGAGATTGGATATTTTCCAAGTATATTCTACACGAGGAATCAAGGGTTGAAATTCTGTCAACAAGCTATCCACAACATCCAAGATATGATAATGGATGTATGAGGTTGAGGGTTCAAATTTAAGGTGCATATTAATGTTTTTATTTTCTATTTTCCAGGCAGAGTATCTATTTCTTAATCGAGAGTATAAGTAAATGAAAAAGGGAGTTGTATACACAGACGTGATTGATATTAAATGATGTGGGAATTTAATGGTTTAATTATGGATCTGATTTTACTAGGATTTCAATAGAAAGTAACTCTGAAAGATCAAGTAACGGTCTTGAAATACCCCTGCACCATTTTTTGACATAGTATAGGGGAGATACATAATATAGTTGTTATAATAGTGTGGGTGTAGACAATTTCTTGATTGATAGAATGTGGTTCGAACTGAAAACCTTTTGGATGAGTTAAGTGGTGATTTGTTACATTGTATTCATGATATGAAATGTTTGATATTGAATCCATTTGATATTCGAACAACAACACGATCATGATATTGCTTCTAGAACCTAACTAGGAGATAAAGAAAAAATATTACCAGGAAGGTCAAGGCCTATAGCTTTGGAAGTCAATGATTCAACCTGGCAGAAGATGGTCTTGGCGAGCGACATTTCCATGCTTGTATATTTTTGGATCCATGATGTGGACCTTGTCAGATGATTGCACCTCTAATAGATGAACTTGCAAACCTGTATGCTGGTAAGATCATGTGCTTGAAAGTTAACACTGATGAATTTCCTTGCACTGCCACTGGATAGGGTAACCAGAACATTCCAACTGTTAGGGTTTTCAAGAACGGAGAGGAAAAAGACATAGTAATTGAATTTGTGCCTATGAATATATTTAATAGAATTTATAGAAGAACAATAAAGGAAAACATGATGGTGAAATTGTGTCAAAGAGATGATTATGGTGATTTGAGAAAGCTTAGCGAGATGATGATGATTAAACTAGAATAGGACTAGTTAGCATTTTGTGTAGTTAAATGTTAAAATGTAAATCTTTTGTTTCCTTGCATTACCTTAGCTATCGATTCTTCTTTATTTGACTCTTCAACATTTGGTTCATTTGAGTCATCCAATGCCTTATCTTCTTCTTTCTTTTTATGCCCTTCATAGGGATTTTCTTCAAGTGCTTATATAAGCTCTTCTTTTAATTCAACCATAGAATCTTCATCTAATATGTCATCAGGTACTATAATTAGTTCCCCTACAAGGACTTCTTTAGAACCCCCCTTGGTCCCTTCTTTCTTAGTAAGGGAAATATCCTACAATGTAATTTTATTTTTCTTGTGCCAAAGCTTCAAAAAGATATTTTGCACATTAATATTAATTGTACTGGCTGAGTCCATCCATGGATATCCCAAAAACAAATCCACATCATCCATATCTATATCATGAAATTATTAATGCAACACATATTTATCCACGGTAATATTCAAATATTTAAAAATTTGAAAATTGTCACATTTAACCTGTGTTCTTTGAATACGTTGAGTAGAAACTTTTAATTTTTTAGCTAATTTAGCATTGATGAAATTATACTTGCAATTAGGGTTAACAAAAGCAATGTCCTTCTCTTGTTGAATACATCCATGTACATGTATTATGAAGTTGCCACATGAAAAGAAACCCCTAGAGATCTCATTATCCTTCTTCACAACACAAGACCACTTGTCTAAAAATACTTGGTCATACTCTTTATTTTTAAGTTCCATTAGTGACATAATATAATTTGAATTCAGCCATATGGCAATGTTATCCCTTATATTTAAGTATAGAGATAGTTTCCATAAGGATGCATTTTTTCCTTCCAAAACTTTATAAATTCTTCAATGCTAGGGCCATCATATTTTCCTATGAAAAACATCTTGGGAAAAAACCCACAAAAAAACTAGATTTTTATAGAAATAACTTTCTTTTCAATGTAGTTCCTTTATAGGGGTAGGGTTTGAGGTGACTAATGTAAGATGATCATAACTTTTTTGATACTTTGATTATCTATTATGACCAAAATTATGAAATTTCATGGCTACTTTGCATCTCCTAGAACTAGTTTGACTAAAATCTAAGCATTCTATCAAAATATATCTAATTTCAAAACCACATGGCCGTCACTGAAAAAACCCTAAAAAAATTGATTTTAAATCAATTATAACTCCACTTTCCAGACTCCGGTTTGGACAATGTTTTTTGAAATTGAGCATTTTTTCAAGAGGAATTTAGATTTATATTTGGCTTCTTTATATTTTGGACAAAAAAATTTAGAAATTGATCTAAATGTTACCATCCTCTTTCTTCCTTAAAAAATAGGAAAAGGAAGAAAATATATTCCACTTTGTGTCCAAGAAAGAATTCTCATACCACTTGTAGTAAATATTGATAGATAAAAGATAAAATATATCCCTTAACTTCAAAAATAAAACCTTAAACTTTAGAAATATGAAACACATCACACTATATATAACAAAAGAATATAGATAAGAACCCTTAAGGTAGGTAACACTATTAATTACTCCTTATGGAAGGAATCGCTTGACAAGCCATGCATTATAAAAAAAAATTCATCCCACATATATAATACAATGATATTCATGTGTATTTATAGTTTCCCATGAATATTCCTAGGGACCTATGCTAACTACCCTTTATTAATCATGAATTTCACTCTCAAAGGGTATTTTTATCATGAATTTCACTCTTGGACCTATGCCAACTACCCTATATTTATCATGAATTTCCAAGAATTAATGACACTTAATATCCAAGTGTCAAAGGGAAAATCCCTAATACTCCAACACACCCGTCCTACTGCAAACATCCAAACACCGTCCAGAAAATCACCCACAACTAGCTGCACCATAACATGCAAGAGATCAAAATACATCTACCCATGGAATGAAGTTACTATCAATAGAATGTAAAGGCAAGGGTAATGATAATCAATATGAAATCCCTCCAAAAACATAGGAGTCAGAAGTATGGAAGTAGTTGAAAAGTCATATCCTATGTCTAGATCATCATTACCAATCAATGTCAACCACCAATTCCTCAATTGTTGGTATGGAGATACCATCCAACGTGTTTGTATGGAATGAACTGCAGTCCTATGCAAACTAGTGGGATAGTGGAAATCGATATCATTTTTTAAATTTGATTCATCCTCCCAATCCCGACTCAACACCATCATGCTAGAATCTGCACCTGGATCCCAAATCTTGTGATCGAATCCCATCTCATTACTGGAATAAAAAAGAGCTCCATCATCTCCTCTCTAAGTATCCTAAAAATTAAACGGACCAATCATATGAGTTCCTAGAATCCACATCCAAACTAGAAGTCCACTATGCCTCATACCAACCGACTCCAATTGTGCTACAATGATCAACTTTGTGCTAGCTAATATGTACAACTCCTGCCAAAATGTCCTGATAATTGTGTTGTCTCGATCATGGTCAATGTACTCAAGAAACCTATGGAGCCTAAATGCCTCCCTAAAGAACCACTCTACTATTTGGGACACCTCATACTCTGATGAAGTCCCTGAAATGTAGTCTTTGCCACGCACCTTCGATAGACCTGTATTGAATTCGTCGAAACTCTTCCCCACCTATGTCCTGAAATGAGTGTAGGCTACTAGAATCTTGTTGGATAGGTATGAACTGAATCATTTTTCTAACGAGTCATGAAATCATCACATGTCTCCACACATCATCATCGAGGAATTTCCATGAGAACCTCTCTATGATCTACTAGCAAGTATGGAAGTACCCATGATTCCTTGCCAAGGGTGTATCACACATAGCCCTCATGATCTCCTCCCTAAGTGTGGAATCATGGACCAAGTATATGCTACCTCTGTAGTAGATGATATCATCCATAGCTCTGTATATGTCATCCTTGTTGGATAGTTGGTTGTCATTGATGTCAACAAGAAGTGGTTTTCATTGATGTCAATAGATGTGATGGTTGTATTTGGATAAGTATTCAAATTGGTCCCCTTATGGCATAGCTATAAGCATGGCCCTGAAGAGAAGAGGCTTTGAAGAAGTCTATAAGAAACCCATAGGTATGGTCATGAAGCCTGAAGTTGTTTCAGGAATATGAACATGAATGATAGTGTAAATGCAAGTAACACACTCACATATGGATAGTCCTCATCATGTCATTTTCAACGATAGGTGGAATGTCATGTAGTTCATCATAGTTGAAGAGTTATGAGGTCATGAAGTTGGAAGCCCGAAAGATGGGTTAAGAATCCCCTAATTGGTTGCAAGCCATTAATGAAAGGGTAAAATGGTTGTAACAACAAAGTTCAAGAAGCCCTAAAGTTAAGGAAAGAGGTTACTTACAAAAAATATATACACACATCAATAAGTCACCCATAAGTACATTCACACACACATTCTATTGAATTTCTTCTACATGAGTAAATGGTCTATTAATGAGTTTATGACAAAGAAATTTGAGGTAATGAAGAAGAGAGAGTGCGAGAGTTTCAAGGTTGTAGAGGAGAGCGGGTTTTTTTTAGAAAACCCAGTTTGGTTGACCCTTGCGGGTCAGACAACTAGTGTCCCACGAGGCACCCCCGTAGGTTTTCTAGGGCTCGTTATGTGAGGCCCCACTAGAAAATAGGTCTTTTTCCCATGAGGACAAGAAATAATTGGGAAAATTCTATTACTAGGTTGCTGAGGTCTAAGGAAAGCTTACAGGTCAGTATTATTGTGTATCAGGTCAACTAATAGATCAAAGGTATGCTTATGTGTTAGTTTGAGTCTTATGCTTATGCTGTTATGGTACATGCTTGAAGCATGTTATGGTAGTGATTGTTCATGGTACACCTTGATGATGGTATGATACATTGTTAGAGGAACATCTTGGATACTTGGCATATGGTTTGTTGTATGGTATATGAGTGATATGACACATGTTTGATGGTATCTCTTAGTACATGGTTTATGGATGTTGGTACATGCTTGAGACACTTGGTTTGAGGTACATCTTGGTTACTTGTTGATGATGTGATGGTCATGCTTTTGGTATCTGGTTAAGGAATTGGTATATGGTTGAGGCACATATTTGGTGCATGGTATGAGGTATATTCTTGGTACATGTATGTGGTGCATGTCTTGGTGATGTTGGTACATGTTGAGGTATGACTTAGTGATGTTATGGTACATTGATTAGTATCGCATCTTGGTATTGTGGCTATATTGGTTATGCTTGAGGCACTTCATTGATGGTATCTTATGATGCATATGATATAGTACATGGTATGGTACATGGTTGATGCATGAGACGAGACATGGTTGATGTACATGGTATAGTACATGTTTCAATACATGGTTGATGCATGATATGATACAAGTTATGGTACATGGTTGATGTACATGGTATGGTACATGTTGATGTACATAGTTTGGTGATGGTGTTGGTATCCATGTGAGTGGATCTAGTTATAGTTGGTTGACAAAGACA